>JZKD02S2214955.1:1137930-1162399 GCA_000966675.3 Picea glauca
AAAGTCTTTGGGAGTAAATGTTACATAAAGAATAATGATGAGAACCTTGGAAAATATGATGACAGGGATGATGAAGGTATCTTCTTAGGATATTCTACAAATAGTAAAGGATACATATGCTATAATAAGAGGCTGCATAAAATGGTTGACTGTATTGACGTAAAAGTTGATGAAGGAATCCCAGCAAGAGAGGTGTACAACAATGAGTCTTCTACAGAGGAAACAGCTAAAGATGAAGATGAAAAGGTCCAAGAATCAGAAAATGAAGACTCTGAATCAGATGAAGGCACAGATACTCAGATAGACTCAAATCAACAGGCAACTTCAAATTCCTCCTCTAGAATCACTCAAAAGAATCATCCTGTAAGTCAGATAATTGGTGAAAAAGACAAAGCTATACAAACCAAGAGAAAGATAATAAAAAACACCGAGCAATCACATATAGCTTTCATATCCATGCTAGAACCCAAGAAATTTAATGAAGCTAGAAAAGATGACAATTGGGTTAAAGCAATGAATGATGAACTTGATCATATTGAAAAAAACAATATGTGGGAGATGGTTCATAGACTAGAAGGTAAAAATATCATTGGTTCCAAATGGATCTTTAAGAATTAGTTGAATGAGTAGGGAAAAGTTGTCAGGAACAAAGCAAGATTGGCCTGTAAAGGCTATGCTCAAATAGAAGGACTAGATTTTGATGAAACATTTTTGCCTATAGCAAGGTTAGACTATCTGAATATTTCTTTCCTATGCTTGTCATAAAAGGTTTAAAGTCTATCAAATGGATGTCAAGTCAGCTTTTCTAAATGGAGATTTAAATGAAGAAGTCTATATGGAACAACCAGAGGGTTTCAAACTATCTGATAACCCTAACCTAGTATGCAAGTTGAAGAAATCTTTATATGGGTTAAAACAAGCCCCTCGTGCCTGGTATCACAAACTAGATACATCCAACTCTCTGTCTAGTTTTATCAAGTATTGAGCATGGTGTATCTGGCAAGATCTCATATAATAAACCGGACTGAGAATAGATTAGCTCAAGATGTTGAGCTCTCATGATGGCGTCTTCTTCGGAAAACACTCCCGACGTCACGACGTCTTCGAATAACCGTGGGACCAAAGACTTAAGGAACCACTCGAGTAGGAATGCTGGTGGGACTGGCACCTTAATTAAACTCTTCCGACATCTCCATTCTCGGATGTGATCAGAGATATGGTCCGCTTTTTTCTATGAGAAATTGGCCATCAATTTTTTGCTAGCATCATATCTCACAGGTAATTGGAAATTGTTTAGGAAAGCCATTACCAATTCGTCGAAGGAAGAGTATCTTGAGCGGTCGAGTTCAATGTACCATTTCGTGACACTCCCAATGAGAGTATGTTGAAACAATCGCAACTGTACGGAGTCGTCTTTCAATGAGATAGATGAGCACCAAAGATGGAAAGTGGTCACATGATCTCCTGGATATTCATTAGGCTTGGCTTCAAACTTTGGTATGTCTGAAGGAAACTTCGTTGACATAGGGGGCCAATGCGGATCATGACAGATAGGGTCATTCAACAACCTTGTCAAGTCTGGCAAATGCAAGGTTTCCAGGAAAGGTATTTTGGGTTGTTGGTGATAACCTGGGAAAAAGAGACCTGGAGTTTCACTGGCACCAGGTTTCCAGGAAAATTTCAACTGTTGGCCTGGGTTCTGGTAAAAACCATGGCCATGACCAGCATATAGATTCTACATGTGAGGAGACATCATCGGCTGATTCCCAAAATAGGACGTAGATGGTTGGGGATGCATTACATTCGGAGGACTTTGGGAAGGGTTGCCCCATTCCAATCTTGTGGGGATAGGCATAGTACCTTGTCCAGGATTCCATTAGTTGTGAAAAGAATTGCCCCAGATCAATATTCTTGACAAGGGAATGGATCCCTGCCAAGAATTCCAAGGCCCTGATGTGGAAGAAGCTCCTAGGTTTTCTCCCTGTGGAAGAATAGTACCCTGCATAGGAATAGGTTGTCTGAAACCAGAATTTCCCTTAGTCGGGAAAGTAGCTGACGAGAAAGTGTTGTTACCAAATGCACCGAACAAAGAAAATGGTGTCGAACCTATCGACATATTATGCGAAGGTGTTCCTTGACTCCCTACTCCAAATAAACTATGGTGTGCAGGTGGCCTAATAGATGGTTAGTGCGTGCCACCGAGCGAAGGGGACGAAGGAGGTATATGACTTCTCCCATAAGGGAAAGTGTTAAAAGAAGTTGAAGTGCCCCCCATGTGGCCTTCCAAAGGATGTTAGAGCTCCCTGGCCCCAAACCTAAAGTCTGTGAAGTGGAGTAGGAAATTACAGAAATTGTATCTGAGCTAGGCATCCCATATGAGAACAGAGGGTCTGTCGCACTTGGTGTGAAAGGGGTTGTGGCCACCACCATAGATGGGATCGGACCACTGTGCGAGGTAGAGGCAGTCGATACCATGGTGGCTCGGTCCAGTGACAGTGGGTTAGGAGGTGGAAACTCTCATGTGGTGACAACCGTAGTGGGAATTGAAGAATTCCCAAAAGGGGTGACAGCATTTGTTTCCATTGTTGCGTGTGAAACTGTCTGGCACTCGTAAGGGTGAATCGGTACAATGATGGGTGCTAAAAGATCAATGGTTGGGGTTTCAGATGGACCAAGATATTTCTCTCCAAATTCTAAAACGGTCGTTTCCTCCGGATGTTGGTTGGGCACAATTTCTTGTGACCCAGTCACTTCAAAAGACCCTTGTTGGTCTAGCTTTTGCCTTAGTGGTGGCAGAGGTGGCTCCAGTGTAACTAGTGATAGGCCCATAAGCCTTCGTGACCGACAGAGCTCATGATCCTCATCTGTGTGAGAAGATCAAAGACGCCCTAGGGATTTCTATTCATTCAAAAAACAACACACACTAAAAAAGTCCCTACAAGATAAAACAAGCAAACACTAAACTAATTGGAAGAACAGTTACAACAACCAACACTAGAGCAATTTACTGGTGCAAGTGAAACTTGAACACAGAAGCACCCTCAGGGTGTACTCTACAAAGCGTGGCCTGATGTCTGTCCTAGGTACCACGGTATACCCCCGTAGTCACCTGTGTATGTCAAAAAGATAGGCAACTAGGTTGCCAGTGCACAAACAGTCACCAGGAGGATACAGTCAAAAGTCGGGTAGACCACAATGAGCAGGGTATCGAGTCTGAAACCTATCAAGGGTATTGAAAAAAAGTGGTCTGGAAGACAATTGAGGACCTATAACGGATTCAAGACCCATGAAGCTCCGTGGCAAATGAAATCGACAGAATCCCAAGACAAGCCCTATATATGTGTTCTCCACTACGATTGGTCCAGCTTTGGAGGGGTTATCTTCGCTACCTTTCCACATGCGACCTCGTGTTTATCCCCTATGTTAGAGGGGGGTCCCAGATAAATTTCATGATACTAGACTTTGACACTCCCTAACTCAGACTCCAATGTTTGATTTTAATGGCCTTGAAGAGTTTCCTCTCCAACCTAATTCAAGGCCCTAACCCTAAACTACTTGGTTGACCCTACAAACATAAAAAGTCTAATGAATTTTAGATTTAGCATTAATTTTTATGGTTTGTCTTAAGTCAAAGGTTATGAAATTGAAACTAGTGATGTTTGAAAGACGAAAGAAAAATAAACAGAAAGATGGAAACAAAAAACCTTCACTTAACTCAAATCTTAAACAACTTTTCAAACTTAAAAATTTTTCTAAGATATTTGAACAGCAAACTCAAAGTAGGATTTCACTCGACTATGAGCTACTTATGATCTAAGTAAACCATCAAGAACTTATGAAAGCAAAGACTTTTCCCTGGTTACTAATGCAAAACAACACTTTTTAACCAAACAAAGAAATAAAAGTTTTTTTTTTGAATGCTCACAAAGCAAAAAGGAAAAATATCAACAAGTCAAAACCAAGAAAACTTCTGACCTAAGCGCAGATCACAAAGAGTCACTTTAAAAATCACACATAAGCAAATTAAAATTGGACTCTCACACTTGTCTAAAAACCCTATAAAATAAAATTTTGAGGAAAACTTCTAAATGAAAAAATAAAGCTATTACTGTGATCAAACCTAAGTTACTGACCGCTATGATAGAGACCCAAAAACCTAAGAGGTATAATTATTTTCAAAGGAAAGGATGACTACCTCACCTTCAACAAAAATTTTCTCCACAAGCACACTATTGACAGTTCAACAGCAAGTGTGTGCACGCGAGCTGTGTAAAGTTAGAGCGCGTGTACACGCGTGCTAGCCTTATACAGGCCACATGTATCTCTGAAACTCTGAGAAAAATGAAAATCCAAGCAAGCCAACCCAAGCAGAGACTACTGGTACTGAGAACCACAATCTCTTGAAGAATCAGACACTTACTTTAACAGAAAAAAGAAAACAATTCAAGGAAAACTTCATAGAACAAACCAATCTGAGGTGAAACCTAAGCTATAGACTGCAAACAACAAAGACTAGAAAGAGTTCCAGAAAACCCCTAAGAAGGACTAATTCTGACAGGGAAGAGGATGACTGCCTCTCTAAAAGAAATTTTCTGGAATCATACACGCGAATGACACTTCCTCAGCTAGCGTGTACATGTGGGCTGTGAGAATGTAGGGCGCAGGTACACACGTATAGACCTTATCCAGGCCGCATGTACCTCCATGGGTCTCAGACAAAAAAAAAAAATACAATTAAGAAAAGAAACAGAGATAACTAGTATGGAAGACCAGAATCTTTGTTAGCTCAGACTTTTGCAGAAACTTTAAAAACAGGAAATGAAACCAGTTCTTAAAAATACCCAAAAAAATTCCCAGAAACCCCAGATAATCCCCAGTATGGTCTCCAGTTATGTTGTGAGTGGGAAATCCCTATATGGACTAGCACTTAGGGTTTTATTATGCATGCAGAAAAGACCTAAAGATTCCTATTTTCTACCGTCATCCCGGACCTAATCCTCATTATTGTTAATCAAATACGTAGTTAAGAAGATCAAGTGAGCATACCTTATTTTGGGTGTTTGATATCGATCCTTCTTCATGCTTGATCGCTCTTTGACTGCAACTCTCCTCCCAAGGATGACCTGCATTCACACAAGACAAACAAATAACTCCACATGCATTTGATCTACAAATTAATGGGTTAGAGATTCAATCAACATGTATGCAATAAACCATGAAAACCTCATATGGTGGTACGAGAAAAGTACTTCTTTATTATTAACTTCAACAAATCAACTTACAATGATGAAGCCAACCACTGCTCCACGAACTTGGTCCTAGGCTCCTCTTCAACTATCCTCCAACTTCTTTTCTCTATATTTCTCTTTGCACAAGGAAGGCTAAAGGTTGGGACAAAGGGAATGCGCAATCGGGTATAGTTTCTTTACTATGATTCTCCTCTTCCAAATGGGACCCCTAACCCTTATTTTATAGGCTAGAAGAAGCTAGGTATTTGGTCGAACCCTCAGCCATGCATGGCCAAAAGGTTTAGTTAACTCACCCAAAGTTGTGTATTCTGTCATCAACTTTCTTTTTTTCATGCTTTTTAGGTACACGTGGGTTGTATTGGGTTAGCTAGCGTGTACATGCATGCAGTAATGGAGCAAGGTGTGTTGGCCTTTATAAAAGGGGCTTTTAAGAAGAGTTGTTCAACAGTGTTTTGGCAAAGAAGGAATCTGAGATGGCCTGATGCTAGGTAAGCATGTCTGGTGCAAATTAGGTTTATAACACCCTCATCTCTCTTTTATTTCTCCATGGGAGGCCATCGAGGTTTGTGAGGACGTTCTTTTAGAGGCTCAAGTAGTTCAAGTCCCAACTCCTTATACCCTGACCTCATTGGGGACATGCACAGAGGAACATAGAAAGATAAAACCACTCTGATACTACTGATCCAGATTTATGAGGGGAAAAAATAAAACACAAAAATATGAGAGAAACACATTGATATGAGAATACTCAATTTCTATTAATGAATGAAATATGAAGGAACTGCAAAAATGTGGAGTGAAATGAACTCACTAGAATGGCGGTAGCTTATCTATGAGAAGAGATGTGACGGCTACGTGCATTCACAAGAATATTATTATAATGAGGTTGAAAAGGACTTTTAACATAAAGAATCAATGATAAAACCCTAAACATCCAAAACCCTAACCCCAGAAGATGAAACACCAAAACGTTTGTGGGCCCCATTATGGTTAGTTGATATGTCAACTTCTTGGGGCCATTACTTTTTCATATGATATCCCTTTTGGATGTTCGATAGCTTGTTGGAAAACTATATCCGAGGAGGAAACATTTCGAATGGTCTAATACATGCCTTTGATTATCTACTAGGAATTATCATGCCAAAAAATGTCATTTAGGGCCTCAAAATAGCCCCGAAAGTTAAGGAATTGAAAAATCGTAAGAAAATTCCAAGATGGAAAACTCTATTATGATCCAAAGGAATAGGTGGGTGGCCACTGATATCATTCTAGATCACCCTCCCTATTGAATCAGGAGGAGCAAGTCCTACCTTCCATGAGGATTAGCACCATATGCTCAAGCAGAGTTGGAAAATGACACAATTTTGCAAAAGAGGTCTAGAACTAGAAGACAAGGACAACATGATCATTGGTATATTGGGTTGAAAGGGAAACTTCCAAACAAAGAAAAATGATACTCTAGGGAAAAGGTAGGGGAAATTTTTTCTCATCTCATTCAGTAAATCTTTTGGGGACCAAAAACCTCCCTAAATGGAGAGGTATGATCTAGATTGGATCATTATATTATTTTTCATCCATCTTGATGATTTTATAGTGGAAAAAATAATTTGAAGGAATCATCTTGTAAGGTCATTTTAGAGGCAGGTCCCAGTTTGGAAAATTGTGTTATAGCAAGATTTGCCTCACCATTGCTATCTTGCACAGAGGGCCTTTTTCCATTTCCCTATGAAGACTTATCAACCCCTTTTTGATAAATCCAAAGATAAAATTATATATATTTCCACATATACTCTCCCTAACTACTTTGCAAGATGCATATACGCTTGATGCTCCACTACAGCTCATGTATATCGGGATTTGTGCCAAAAAATACAAAATAGGTCGGTTTTCCATGTCACAACATAAGATCTCTGATCTTTGGCCTTCCATATATTGGAAACGTTCCAACTCGGCCCTTTAGTTGCATACTGGAGGCTATAAGAGAACAATTTTGAGCTATGGAAAAGAGAGAGAAAGCATTCAACTTTGAGAGCAAAGTTACTCTGGAGGAATTACTTCATAATTTGAGTCTACATCCTTTTGTCCCTCAAGTCTAAACATAGTGTTCAGCCCCCAAGATCTTCCCTTATTGTGAAGAGAATCTCTTTATCTCTTTTCTATGAGCTTGCCTTTGGTGGAGGATTGAAGTGGTGGAGACCCAGTTGGAAGGAACTTGGTTTCTTGGTTTCGAACTGTGCCAACACAAAAGTCTATAATGTTGATACTTTTGTTGATCAATTATTAATAGAAATACTCCTTTCCTGTCCTATCGATATCTTGCAAATATATGATTATTATCCATGGGAATGTTTGTGATGTTTATTATTGGATTGTGCTATCTAATGTGCTAACTCATTTTATATACTGTCACTATATACTTGCATCACTTGTTTGTCGAGAACTTTTTGCAGGTGTAAGGTTTTGGGTCAATGTGCTCAACGGTGGAATGACATCAAATGATTGGATCGAGGTAGGCTTCTTCCTCGTATTGCATATTAGTTTATATAACACATGTTGGAATTGAGTTGCTTTCTGCAGTCATACCTATCTGTTGTGGTTTACCCTTGGCCATAGAGATTTTTTCCCTTGTAACAGAATTGGCGACTGCACTGGGGAGAGATCTTCCTTCTAAGGGTTGAAGTATTTTTTCTTCTTACGTTTCTCTTTTTTCTTTGTATTTCTTGTCATATCATAGTTGGACAGAATCTGTTCACTCTGGGTCTGATTTTTCAACCTTTTTTACCTTTCCTAGCCTTGTTTTAAAGGATATACGCCCTTTTTTCCCTGACAACTACGTGTATACGCTTGTTGTCCCACTACAATATGTGTATATATGCCCTTTTCTCTTGAACAAGAGCGTATACCACTTCCCCCTTGCTTGTTTGCTTGGTTTAGTGACTGTTGGGTAGGTTTTGAGGATCACTGAGCCTTCTTGGGTCTCTATGGTACCTATTGAGATTATCTGAGATGACAGGAAACCTTTTTGGAGTTGAATTTTTGGGTGGCATCTTTCTCTTTGTTTTTCGTTTTTGATTTGTCCCTGGTAGTTGGGCTGTCTACTTAGCTGCTTTATATTCTTCTCGAGTGATTGCTTTTATACACAGTAGAGGTTGTATATCAAGTCGCTTATCAGTCCATGCATTTTATTTTTAAATACATTGAAAATACAAAAAAAATAGGCATTTTTCATTGGTTGGTATTTTTGTCTTTGAAACTTTATCATTAGCTTAGCACATTTAGTGAAAGATTGCATTTTACTTCTAAGTTGCAGAGTTAAAATTGAATATTGCACTCTTTTTATTTAACATATCATTCACTGAAAAGTTAAAGTTAGGCTTTACATTATATCTATTTTTATTTTCATGCAGAGTCATAACACCATGAGTTTCATTTCCATACCTCTTTGAGTAATCACATCCAATAAAATTTTATGCTTTAAACTAAAATTGATTAGTCACAATTTTATTTTTTAGGGTGCACAAACTAGCCTAGGATTTAGTGCCTTGGAATAGGATTTTGTGAGTAAACTTCTCCAAGGCAATTAAATCAACTTATGTGTCTGAGACAGGGAGTTGAGAAATCCATTGTATAATTGGTAATATCATGAGGCTCCACTCACACCGGATTTAATCACGAGGTCGCATGAAGTTAGTTGAAAGGATAACCCCTGGATACTCACCTAGCATCATAGACATTTCTGTGGATTTGTTCCTATTTGGGGATCTTTCTAGTGCCCATACCTCTGTGAAATGAGGTGCTTTCAAGGTTTTGGGCTTTTCTACCCTACCCATGCGGTGATTTGGACTTACGACTGCTCACCTGGGAATTAGTTATACAATGGTTTATTAGTTGCTTGACTTAGGTTTCTCATAGGTTACTTGCAGGGGTTATTCTGCTTGTATCCTGAGTCAAATAGGGGTCAGACAACACACAAGCTTTATGGAGGATTACCTCTCTGGGGCGATCTGACCGAATGGTTGTTAAGCCTACAAGGGCCCTTATAAATGATTATGTTACCTCCAAACTTTAGAAGGGAGTCTCAGGTCCCACTTGAATGAGACATACCTTCTTTAGCGAGGGAGGCCACTCAACCACTTTAGCCCGTTTGCATGCATATTGGCCATTTGACTTTTGGTATTCTCTTTGACTATTAGTTGACCATAGGATTTTGTGTTGAGTCTTTGTTATCATGGATAATGGAGTTCCTTTTGCTCCCTTGTTTACTTCTACCCCCCCATGACATTCATGGAGGCAAGTCCATCTGCTTTTTATAATGGTATGCAAAATTATGGTACTCAGTCAATGCCTTGGGTCTCTAATAATTTTTCTCATGGTATGTCTAATATGTCTTCGCACTTTCCATCCTCTGTCTCGCCTCCTTATGAGAATACAATTTTTGGGTCTAGGGGCATGATGTCTCCTTCTTATCCCTCTTCGTTTGATGGGAGTCATATCCTTCAAACACCTCTTACAGTAGGAGGTTGGAATATTCTTTCCTACGAATCCACTATGCGAGAAGTAAGTGCCCAATTAAGAAATCATTCTACTTATCACACTCCATCCACCTATCCTTCTTCCACTATGTCAATTCCTACAAACACTTTTCCCATGGCAGACCTCCGTCTGTCCTCCGGTGTTTCATCCGGGGGGAGTTATTTTTATAGTATGGGAAATCCCCCTCATGAATTTCCTTCACCTGGGGGCAACATATATCCTCACATGAGCAACCCTTGTCATGTCTCTTTCCCTTCACAAGAGAATTCCTCAGTTTCGATGCCCTTACAACCCTTTATGAATCAGTATGGAGGAGGATACTATCCTGCTGGACAGGGACAGGGTGTAAACTAGGATACTTCCTGGCCTGCAATTTTTTAAAACCAATATTTCCTTAGAACTTGGACTCAAATTCCACAACCAATTACCGCCGCAAGTCCAATCACTACATGTCATACTGACATTATATCACCAACCTCTGCTAGTCATGTTGGAGATTGGTCAACAACCTCTGCGAGTCATGTTGAAGACCTACAACTAGCCGCTGCAAGTCATGCTAGGAGCACAAGTCCAGTCACTGTGTTTCATACTCGCATTATACCACCAACCTATGCTAGTCATGTTGGAGATTGGTCGACAACCTCTGCGAGTCATGTTGAAGACCTGCAACTAGCCACTGCAAGTCATGCTGGAAGCACAAGTCCAGTCACTGCATTTCATACTGGCATTATATCACCAACCTCTGCTAGTCATGTTGGAGATTGGTCGACAACCTCTACAAGTCATGTTGAAAACCCGCAACTAGCTGCTACAAGTCATGCTGGGGTCACATGTTTGGTCACTTCTAGTCACACTACACATACATCACCAACCTCTGCTAGTCATGTTGGGGATCCATCACCAACCTTTGCTAGTCATGTTAGAGATTTTCTAATAGCCTCTGCAAGTCATGTTGGGAGCATGTCACCAGCCACTGCAAGTCATGTTGGAGGCATTCATATGATTGAGAAGCCTAGACATCTCAGTCGTAAGCCTATATTTCTTTGCGGGACTTGTGAAGGAAGTCACCTTACTCGTTTGTGTCCTTTTACTGCTAGGATACCAGAAGCGTGGGGCTCACCTAAGAGCCCTTCGAGTTCTAAGGCATATATGGTTTCACAACACTACGCTCCTTCTTTGGTTGATACAGCAGTCATGCCGATGCAATCTTCGACTGACACCCCTTTTCCTTTAGAGGTTGATGCATCTCTTGACCTTGTTGTCTCACATCCCGTTCAGCCTGTGGTCGTGTCGATGCAATCTTCGACCGACACCTCTCCTATGTTCGGGGATGATGTGTCTCTTGACCTTGTTGTCTCGCATCTTGTTCAACCAACGGTTGTGTTGATGCAATCTTCAACAGACATCACTCCTATTTTTTGGGGTGATACACCTCTTGACCTTGTTTTCTCGCATCCTATTCAACCAATGGTTGAGGAAGTGGTTGTATCAATGCAATCTTTGATCGACCCCACTCTTCTTTTGGAGAGTGACAAGTCTAAGGAAGTGATCATGCCAATGCAATTCTTGGTCGATCCCACTCTTCTGGTTCTGGTTCTTTACCTTCTATGCCATCTCCTTAGCATTTCTAGTACTTCACCTTTTAAACAAGAGAGAGTTTTACTCTTCCCGAGTACTCTCCCTCCAAGTCTTGACGAGGTTCTCTTTTATTGGGGTGGTCTCATGGGGTATCCAATGCCTCCGCCTATGTATTTTTTAGGAAGAGACATTATCCGATATATCACGGAGACAATACCTCCAGTAGCACTTTTTCCTCCTCGACTTGGAGAGATTTGGGTCTTCCTGAGCTTGTGTCAGTTCTTCCCAAGATACTAACATTCTACAGAAGGTCTGCACGGGAGCCTTGGCCTCCCCCGTGGCTTGCCACCTAGAATCTTCCTAATGAGTCTTAGTTCATGAACATGTTCTTTGTCCCATCTCCACCAAATCATGAAGCTCCTACTTTGTTCCTCGTGCTGACTGATGAGAGATGCCTTAATGGTCTCCTTTCAGTGGGTCTCTTTCCATCGACATTAGCTCATGTATTCTGGATACGAGACTTAGAGTTTTATGATTACCTTGAGGTTTGCAGTCATCAGTGGCAGGCTCTCTCGCCATTGACAGATGGGAATACATCAATGTATCCTAATCAATGGATCTCTCAAATATTTGACACTAGCTTCTTCATTCACATTTGTAAAGATGTATTCAGTGCCTTGATACCTACTTTCATCATTGGTAGGTTGTCTCACATTTGTTAATGGTATACCTCAATGACCGGTAATCAAACGATGTCTCATCGTGTTTGACCTCAACTCATTTATTCACATGATGTAGACTTGCACCATTGGTAGATTGTATTGAAGACTTAAAGACATCACTTTGAAGACACAACTTTTCTGAGTTGTTGCTTCCATTTCATCTGACCAGTACCTATTTGACTTCAACGATCATGGGATATTAGATTGTACTCCTTGGTATACAAATATCTTCAGATTGATTTTGAGACTGGTTTTATTGGGCCTTGTTCATGGCTATGATAGCTATTGGCATGTAACAACATTTGTATTTTCCTACTCATGGCCATGAACACTTGTTGGTATATTTTCCACTTGGATCTACATTGTATTTTTGGCAGCCATGTATGTAGAGTCAGTACATAATGTAATGAGCAATTGATTTCATCCAGCTCATTCTCTACCACTCCACTTCTGGGTTATTTATAATGTATTTCAGCCATCGAAGATACTCCTCTGATCTCACACATTAGGGGGCATCTGTTATAGAAAGATTTGCATCACCATTGCTATCTTGCATAGAGGGCCTTTTTCCATTTCCCTATCCAGACTTATCAACCCCTTTTTGATAAATCCAGAGACAAAATTATATATTTTTCCACATATACACTCCCTAACTTCTTTGCAAGATCCGTATACACTTGATGCTCCACTACAGCTCGTGTATATCAGAATTTGTGCTAGAAAATAAAAAATGAGGTCGGGTTTCCATGTCATGACAGAAGATCTCTGATCTTTGGCCTTCCATATACTAGAAATGTTCCGACTCGTCCCTTCAGTTGCATTCTGGAGGCTATAAGAGCACAATTTTGAGCTATGGAAAAGAGAGAGAAAGCATTCAACTTTAAGAGAAAAGTTACTTTGGAGGACTTACTTCATAATTTGAGTCTGCATCCCTTTGTCCCTCAAGTCTGAACACAGTGTTCAACCCCCAAGATCTTCCCTTATTGTCATGAGAATCTCTTTATCTCTTTGCTATGAGCTTGCCTTTGGTGGAGGATTGAAGTGGTGGAGACCCATTTGGAAGAAACTTGGTTTCTTGGTTTTGAACCGTGCCGACACGGAAGTCTGTAATGTTGATACTTCTGTTGATCAATTATTAATAGAAATACTCCTTTCTCATCCTATTGATATCTTGCAAATATATGATTATTATCCATGGGAATGTTTGTAATGTTTATTATTGGATTGTGTTATCTAATGTGCTAACTTATTTTATATACTGTCACTATATACTTGCATCACTTGTTTGTCGAGAACTTCTTGCAGGTGTAAGGTTTTGGGTCAAAGTGCTCAACGGTGGAATGACATAAAACTATTGGATTGAGGTAGGTTTCTTCCTCGTATTGCATATTAGTTTATATAGCACATGTTGGAATTGAGCTGATTTCTGTAGTCATACCTGTCTGTTGTGGTTTACCCTTGGCCATAGAGAGTTTTTCCCTTGTAACACATTGGGGTCCAGAACCTTCCAAAGCCATTTTGAGGCATTAAACAATGTTTCTTAAGTTTCTAGTGTCTGGAACATAATCCCACACCCTTGATGATGTTCTACACTTTGATACATTTCCAATGGTGCAGACCATGGGTCAATCAGAGCTTGTATGCAAAAGTTATGCCTCCCACAAGTTGACCTATCGTGTTGACCACCATGGTACGAGAGGATGCCATGTCAACCAATGTTGCTAATTCATATGGGGCTAGACATGTGAGGACATTCAAGAATATTATAGAAGGTCCAAAACCTTATCATAATTGAAGCGTGACCCTAGATGACTATCGAGCTATGTTAAATATCGGGCCGCTAGCAGGAGACGGGGTTACATTCTATGTTATTGTATTTTGTTCCATAGTAGAGAAAAACAACTAAGAGTGGGAAATTAGAGAGAATAATAGAGGGAATTAATGTTCTCTATCATCCTAACAAACCACAGATCTTAGGTAACTCCATAGAGAGTGCCTTCCTTTGTACTTTCATTATTTCCATACCAAATAAAAGAGAACAGAGAAACATCATATTCTAGCTAGGTTTTCTCCCATAAGGGTTTCCCAGATAAAATATTTGTGTTATTTTGTGGATGGTGTGTGATTTTATTTTACTGTTCTCTATTTTCCACATTTTATTTATTTCATGCGTAAGCAATAAATAAATAACTAAATAATCTGGAATCTAAAGGAAATTAACCTTCACAGTGTAGATTTTAGTTTCATTTATCAGATCTGTTGCAACAAACTGTTCTAGAGGAATATTCATGATAGTTTAAAGATCATTGGAAGACACAAAGCCTTAAGCCTAGTATTAGTGAATAAGTGTCAATAGACTATGGTGAATGCCTTATGTAAGTCCATGAAACAACAATATTCTTACTCTTGTTTGCCGTAGCTTTCTTGATGTTGGAAGTCAAAATAAAGATATGATCATTGATACGATGGTTCCTCTTGAATATATCTTGTCCTTTGGCCCATCAACATCTTTGTATCTGCCGATATTTATATGTGATTGTCTAAGGTTGTGGAAAACATCTTCCCAAGGTGTGGCCAACCATTATGGTGCACTAGTTACTAGGATCATTCTAGTCTCCATTTTTGTGGATGGGGTGAATGATATGGGAGGTCCAAGAAGGTGGAAATTCAAGGGTCACCATGTAGTTAAATAGGTCAACAAATGGAATTGTAATACTTTAGGACTAAGTTTGAAAAAGTAAGCTTTGAGGTTCTCCACATCCCGGACTTTGTTGGATTTAAGATTAAAGAAGAGACATATGATTAGGTGGTCAACAAAGAAATGACAATGGATAGGTTTTAGGTTCACTCAAATTATTGGTTGATTTGGAGCACAATATAGGTTGGAGGTATAGTCAAACCAAGTAGAGAGGTCAATTATTACACATACTAATTTCTTAGGGATCAATACTCTCGAAAAGAGTTTGACGAGGGTGAACCATAGTTGGTTGAGTATAGATATGAACTTGTTCAAGAGATGGATCCTCTTCTTTATCTGAATAATTCACCTATAGATTTTCGCATTTTCATTAATTTGGAGATTCTATGCATCATAATATAATTTTCTAGGCTATGGATGTTTTTACAATCTAAACTATACCAAGAATTATGAGACCAGTGGCCAATCCTAGTGGGGCAATAAGTGAATATGCTATCTAGAAAGTTGTTAAGTGCAAAAGGCCAAATGGTCTAGGTTAAGTGGAGAGATCAATTGGTTAAACCATGATTATCATAAATTAAGTGAATGCTTCATGTAAAGAAGTTAGTGTATTGTTGATCACTATATGTGTGTGTGTTTACTATTCTTACCTAAATAATGTTTATTAGTTTATAATATTTAAAATCTATTTATTTATTCAAAATTATAATATATTAATGATGACGATTAATGCTTGTTGAAACGGAAATAGTCTAAAAAGTATGGAATTAAGGAATTACTAGAACATTGGAAAGAAATAAATAGCTATAAAACGAAACATTGTTTCACATTCCATCGTCCTTCAAACTCTGAATTGGAAACAGAGAACAACTGTTTTAAAAAATCCTGCTGGGAAAATGAGAGATGGAGGGATCGAAAAGACTTCAAACTCTGAGTTAGAAAGACATAACAATGGGGAAAACAAAAGATGGAGGAATCAAATAGACAATTACACAGAAGGAAATTGCTAGGAATTTACAGAGAAGGGAGTGTATTGACCTGACATGAGAAATAAGTGTATTGACTTGAATTGAATGTAATCGGGTGAAATTTTTCTTCAATAAATAAAAAATTGGAGGATATTTTTTAGCATCCTCCAAAGTGTGAACTGTCCATATTGACTTGACTTTAATGGAAAAATATTCGTGGGAATTTCAATAAAGTTATCAAACAATTTTCCCAAGATTTTCTATCATCTCTGTGCCTCGGGCCCCACCACTCAATCGTCGAAAAGTCACTTGCGAAAGGCTTCAAAATCTGAGTTGGAAAGAGAGAAAAACTCTCATAAAAAATGTGGGGAAAACGAAAGATGGAGGGATCGGATAGGAAATTACACAAAAGGAAATCGCAAGGCATTTAATTACACAGAAGGAAATTGCAAGGAAATTACAGAGAAAGGAGTGTATTGACTTGACTTGAAAGTAATGAGGGGAAATTTTCTTTAATGAAGATAAAATTGGAGGATTTTTTAAAGATTCCTCTCCGCGATTACAAAAACCTCAATTGTACTACAAAAAAGATTTCAATTTTTCACTTTTTCAAATGTTACCATAGAGCTGTACCATATATAAAGATTTCAATTTTTCCTTCTCTCCTGGAAAATTACCACTCACCGTGGTTGTAGGGGCAACATTGTACGACTGAATTGATTCTACAATTTCCCGATGGTTTCCTTTCTATGTGCCACCAACTCGGCATTTCCAATGTGACTTCGACATGTCTTCATATGAATTTTAAATGATATATGTTCCCTAGAATTAAATGAATGACAATTGAAAAGTGAAAGTTTGAGGGATTTGATCCTGTATGTAGAAATACAAACATTTTATAATTCTCAAACAACCCAACCATATTCTTATTTCAATTCAAATAAATATGCCTCAAAAACCAATGACTGGATCTCCTTTAACTATTTATTCCAAACAAACTCTGTATTTACCAATCAACTTAATATCTACATAGATTTTTTTAATCATGAATTCTAACGATCATCAAATAACATACAAGAAGGTTATATTACATAGATTTTTTTAATCATGAATTCTAACGATCATCAAATAACATACAAGAAGGTTATATTAATTGAATATGATAATAAAATTGATGCCAATATTTCGAGACCCAAAATTGTATGATGTAACCATCTTGGTCACTTCATTGTTCCCAACAAGCCATAAAATATAACAAGCATGTTATAATCCTTTCTTCCAAACTTTCCTTCAATCAAACTGGGTGAAAGAGCCTTAAAATATTTGTGCATATAGCTCGTATCACAACTATCAAAATCAATGAGGGTTGGAAACTAGGTAACATTACCGTTTTTATTTGTTCAAAAATATGTCAATGTTGACCTAACACCTAACAATTGTTTTTTTTATATAGAATGCAGAGGTATCGAGATAGGAAAACATGCATACCCATATAAGTTTGAACTTCAAGACATATTTCTGTTATGTATAGGACTTAAAAAAAAAATCCAAGGTTTAGCATAAAATGATATGACCAAACAATTCCTCATTCTCAAAGTTATGGTGCCAGCAGTAGGGTTTTAAATACAAACAAATCCAATGATATGAAAATGTTTAGGGAATATCTTTGCAATGCATTATCGAGTAGAGTTGTAGGATATCCTTTTATCCTTTGAAAGACATGGGTTCAAAACCATTTGAAATAGAAAACAAATATACATGCAGAAGAAAACCCATGAGTCCTTTCACACCTTTTGTTTATGGCTTCAAGTATTAATGAGTCGAAAAGGAGGTTGATACATAGCCTACATTACTTTTGAAATAGAACATGAAAGACACTACACCAAGTCGAAAATGAGCCATTTATAATGAATTCACATAGTCGAGACTAAAGGTAATAGTTTCCAGGATGAGGGTTTATGCTAGAGAAATAAAACGAGGAGCATTTTCTTTAGAAGTCACAAAACGAGTTCAATAAGATGGTCAAAACAAGCATACTCATTTACCAGTCAAGCAGATCTATTCCAAAACATATTACTACAAAAAAAAATGCATTTGATGGGTATGAGATAGAATAGTCGTGCCATTTTTTGGCACTTTAAATGTCTCTAAAAAACAAGTCTCCCAGTTACCACCACTACCATATTTAAACTTTGATACCAGAGTTTTACTCAACCAACATGAAATCAAAATGAAATTCCAAAACCCCAGCACAAGGTGGTATACCTCAATGAGTAAATGCCCGTGTTCCATGTATTGAATGCATGGAGCATAACGTTATTCAAAATATATTAGCAAATAAAAATTTTAATCCACCTCATATTTCCACTATCCACCATCAACGAATCATAGACCTAGAATATTTCCAAGTATGTGAGAAATCATGTACCATATAACCACATCAACAGTCACATAAAATGCCAACTTGAATGACAACCTGAACTTCACATTGAACCTCATATCCAAGTTTTCATTTAAAACCACATTGAAAGTGCATCAATAACACAACCAACACATATATTCAAGCATTGGATGTCAAAATGTCAGTATGAGGTGGTCAACAACATCAACATTGAGTCAATATATTATACCATATACAACATGCATTGAAAACTTTAAATATCGACCCTTTAATTGTAACATGTCGCCTTTCTTATATAGAACGATAACTTCCATATATATATGATTATATCATGAATGTAATGACATGCAATGTTGTAACCCAAAATTTCATATATGGTGAACCATAACACAAAATAAATTTGTCTTCTCTTTTAGACCATATCATGTTTTTAGGACTCAACCATTATGACATGTTTTAAACAAGATGCTATGTGTTTTAATGAGAAATATAGCAAAGAAACCTTTTAATGACTTGTAATCTTCACATGTAATTCATAATAGCATATTATGAGTGAAAAACATGAAGCACGAGGGACCTTTGAAGTTTTCTAAACAAAACTCTTTTCCTTTCATGTGCAATCAAATTGATAGTGAGCCTCATAGTTATATTGAGAAAATAAAGCATTACCACTATGTAATGTAATGCAAAATGAAACCACATAAATAGACCGATGATGTTCAATCCTTGGGAATATTTGAAAATAAACATTCTTTCTTTCTCCCTAGGGGGGTGCACCTATAGTTAAATATTTTAAATAAATAAGAATTTTAATTGTGCCTTGCAACTATTTGTAGGTTGGTGGATAATTTGTGAGTTTGCAAGTCAACATCTGGCGACTCCATAGGGTAGGAAACTTTTAGCTGGCTAGAACTAAAGAATATTTGGTTTTGCTGGAATAATATTTTTTAATGAATTGTCAAGAATTTCTCTGATATACTCTTGCAAAGAAAACAATATGGAGGTAAGAACATGAAAGAAAAAAATGGGAACAAATTTGCACATCATGCTTCAACAAGAAATTTGTAGGCATAGGCAACTACTACATAAGTAGTGTTACGAACCCAATAGAGGATCATCTGTCTTTTTTGTTCTTATCAATTTCAAAGTAGATCAACAAAATTTTGTGGCTAGCATGACAAAATAAGTGGCTTAAAATATCCAATTTAATTCAAACATAATGACAAAGAAAACAAAAATCCAGAACTGATAAAAGTCAAAAGAAAATAAGGTGTACAGATAGGAAAATAAATTAACATACCCAAAATAAATTATATACAAGAAGTATTAGAAATGTGATCAATCAAATCATTTTGGTTCAACACAATGCTTCAAATATAAACCTTTTGTAGTATAGGAAAAAAATCATTGTTCCATGTATTTTAATAAGTATGAATTGTTACCTATGACATAGGCGATTTTGTATGGACCCGGCCAAAGCTTCTAAAATTTGGAATGATTCCCTTTATTAGCGTGTGCATAATCCCAAAGAAACACTTTCTCATCATCTCTAAAGATAGTAGATTTAGCCTTTTTATTGAAGTATTTTTTAACAGTTTGTTGTCTTTTCCTCAGATTTTCTAAAGCATGGTTCCTTTGTTCTTCCAAGGCAAGCAAAGTGTTTATTCTTTGAGAAATATCTGTCATGTTCAATTCTTCTTCTTGTAATTCTAATTAAAGAGAAGTAATTTCAAGTTCTGTAGGCATAATAGCTTATTGGCCATATAAGAGTTGAAATGGAGTATAGCTAGTGCTATATTTAATAATGGTCTGATCTGCCCAAAGTGCATATGTGAGTAGTGTGTGCTACTGACAGGGTTTGTATATTTTCCACCTTCACCCTTAGATTTTGTATATGGAAAAAAAGGAGGAGTGAGGGAGGACCCCATAGGAGATGCATTAAAAGAAGAAAAAAATGTTGAGAAGATCAAGTAGATCCATTTGGAAGTACAATAGATGCTAAATAAGTCACAGTAAAAGTACAAGGCTAGACATAACATACACAAAACAAAGAGAACATTTAGAGTGGGAGATATAGTATGGTTACATATAAATAAGGAAATGCTACAGGGTCCTAGTAAGAAGATCAAGGCTCTATGGTATGGTCCTTTTGAGGTATTGGGAAAGGAGGGAGATAATACCTACAAACTTAGTCTACCCCCATACATGCGCATTTACTCAGTAAGGAATGTGGAGAATATCAAACTCTATGATCCCTCTGATCCGAATTTATGAGGGGATGAAATAAAACATAGAAATATGACAAAAACACTAAGATACAATAATATCCAATTTCTATTAAGGAAAGAAATATGCAGGAACTATAAAAATGCAGAGTGAAATGAACTTACTAGAGTGGTGTTAGCTTATCTCTAAGAAGAGATGTGAGAACTATGCACATTTACAAGAAGATGATTACAATGAGGTTGAAAAGGCCTTTTAACATAAAGCATCAATGAGAAAACCCTAAACATCCAAAACCATAACCCGAGAAGATGATTACAATGAGGCCAAAAGGGCCTTTCAACATAAAGCATCAATGAGAAAACCCTAAACATCCAAAACCCTAACCCTGAAAGATGAAAGGTTTGTGGGCTCTGATGTGGTTAGTTGATACGTCAACATCCTAGGAGTGTTACTTTTGCATACAATATTCATTTGGTGCACTCGGTATGTTGGGTATGTGTTATATTCTTTGCATGTGTGTGTGTGTGCGCGTCAGATATGACAACTGCGTTTGACGATCCCTCGTATTAGTTCTCTGTATGTGTCGTGTGCACTGGAAACTTTCCTAAGGGGGCGGCAGGCATGTCCCCCCTTGGTTATGCGCATCATTCGGCACCGGGCGTAGCCCGAGGCCAACAGGGTTTGGGGCGGTTTTTGCTAT
The DNA here is from genome assembly GCA_000966675.3 of Picea glauca. NCBI lineage: Eukaryota > Viridiplantae > Streptophyta > Pinopsida > Pinales > Pinaceae > Picea > Picea glauca. Next base: position 1,159,006 of record JZKD02S2214955.1, read on the forward strand.
TTTTAGCGGTTTACTAAAAATAATCCCGGTTTTAGGGATTAGGGTTTTGGTATCTATGGAATACCTAAAAACATTGTATATATTGTATAGTGAATGGTGAAATTTGATATAATGAATATAAGAAAGGTTTTCCCGATTGAGGGTTTCCAGTATAATATCTCTGTGTACTATGTGAATGAGCCATTGATTAAATTATATTTTGTTTAAGAATCTATATGCATTGCTTTACTTCATAGGTTTAAAACTTACTTGTGGTATCAGAGCTCGTTTCTGGCTTCAGAGGGACACCTTTGTTGTTGAGGGTTTAGCTTGGTCTTGATAGATCAAGTTTATATTGGGTCTGTGATAAACCTGGGTTTAGTGGGAGATTTTGAAGTGGTGAATTGAGTGCAGAAAGAGGAATGGCAAGCTCTTCTAGAATCGAGATAGAGAAGTTGAACGGTAAAAAATTTGAGCTATGGAAGCTGAATATGGAGGACCTTCTTGTAGACAAAGAACAATGGATCGATGTGGATCCTAGTACACAACCTATGAGTACACCGTCTACTAGCACACAGGCTACTGGTACACAACCTACCAGTACACAAACTACCAGTACACAACCTAGTGGTATGTCGAAGGACGATTGGGACAAGTTGGCCAGAAGAGAAAGGTGTAGTATTCGACTCTGCCTGGCAGATTCGGTGTTGTTGAATGTCTCAGGAGATCATACAGCTAAGGAACTATGGGATAAGTTGGGGAATTTGTATCAATCAAAGTCCCTGGTAAACAAGTTGTTTCTTCGAAAGAAGATGTATCATCTTAGGATGGAAGATGGAGATTCTGTGACAGAACATCTAAATGCATTTAATACTCTGGTAAGTCAACTTGGCTCTGTTAATATTATGATTGCAGAAGAAGATAAGTTTATTACTTTGTTATGTTCTTTGCCAGACTCTTGGGATAATATGGTTGTAGCAATAGGTAGTACTACTCAATCTACATTGAAGTATGAGGATGTAGTTGCATCCTTGTTATCTGAAGAGATGAGGTGAAAAAAGAATGGATGGACACAACATAGATGCTTTATTTGTAAGAGAGCGTACCCAAGATAGGAACCCCGGTAAGCCTTCAGGGTGGAGATCTAAATCTATAGGTAGATCTAATTCTCCAGGAAAATCTTTGAGGAAATGTTGGAAGTGTGGTAAAATAGGGCATTATAAGAAAGATTTCAAGTCTAAGAAGGTTGAAAAACCAAAGGGATCTGATAGTACCTCTTCCATAGAGGCGAAAACCTCCACTAAAGAAGGAGGTGATGTTTACCTAGCATCTACAAGTACACATGTAGACCGCGATGTATGGTTGATTGACTCAGGTGCATCATACCATATGACTCCTCATAGGGAGTGGTTCGCTAAATATGAAAAATATGATGGTGGTGATGTATTCCGAGGAGATGACTCGACAACAAAAATCTTGGGACGTGGAAGGGTTAAGTTGCTGCTAAAAGATGGAAGGATTAGGACTCTCCCTGGGGTTTTGCACATTCCAAAAATAGCCAGGAGCCTAATATCTATAAGCAAGATGGATGATGCAGGAGTGGATACTGTATTTGGAAAGAACACTTGCAAGATGGTACGAGGAGCAATGGTGTTGATGAGGGGAGTTCGGTGTGGAACTCTATACAAGTTGTTGGGAAGCACTTATACTAATGGGTGTAACAGTTATGTTGTCCCTGAACAGAGAAATATAGAAGACAAGACCAATATTGTCCCTGGAAAGAAGACCATGCTATGGCATCAAAGACTGGAACATATTGGAGAAAAGGGCCTTCGAACACTACACGGTAAAGGTATGTTTGAAGGTATGTCTAATTGCAATCTGGATTTTGATTTTTGTGAACATTTCATATATGGTAAAAAAAATCGAGTAAGATTCCCATCTGGTGCTACAAGAGCAAAGGGGATCTTAGAGTTGATTTTACAATGATGTTTTTGGACCTGTTCCTGTTCCATCCCTAGGTAAAATTGTGTATTATGTTTCATTCATAGATGATGTTTCAAGGAACACATGGATTTATTTTCTTAGTAAGAAATATGAGGTATTTGATAAATTTAAAGAGTTTAAGGCTCTGGTAGAAAATTAGACAGAGAAGAAAATAAAGGTATTGAGAATAGATAATGGTGGAGAATTCTACGAAAATTAATTCGAAGAATTCTATAAGAAGTTTGGTATAGCAAGGCAGAAGACTACTCCATACACTCCTCAGCAGAATGGAGTTGTAGAAAGGATGAACAAGACACTGATGGAAAAAGAAAGGAGCATGCTCAGCGGTGTCGAGTTAGGACAAGAATTCTGGGCAGAGGCAGTGGGTACAACATGTTACCTGGTGAATCGATCACCTTCATCAGTGTTGGATGATAAAACTCCACACGAGGTATGGTATAGAAAGAAACCCTCTCTTCAACATCTTAGAGTGTTTGGTTGTGATGCTTATGTACATGTTCCAAAGGAAAATAGAAGTAATATGGATAAAAAGGTTGAAAAGTGTATCTTTATTGGTTATAAAGATGGTGTGACAGGTTATAAGCTTTGGAACCCAGAAACCAAGAAAAATGTTTACAGTCGAGATGTTGTTTTCAAAGAGGTAAAAGATGTGTCCAAACAGGAATTCCTACCAACGTAAGATGAACCTGAGAAAATAGGGCTTGAGTTGGATGATGCAAAATCCGAATCGTCTGAAGAAGAGGAAGCAAAAGAAGAAGAAGAAGAACCTCATACCCCAGTATCGAGGAGATCAATGAGAGATAGAAGGCAACTAGAAAGGTATAGTCCACCTGATTTTTGTTCCAATTTTGCTTTATCTATTACTGATGATGATCCCAGAACTGTCGGGGAATCAGTGAATTCAGAGGATAGTAAACTCTGGAACAAGGCCATAGTTGAAGAAATGGATGCCTTGGATAAGAATGAGGCATGGGATATAGTTGAGTTTCCAGCTGGAAGAAAATCTGTTGGTAGAAAATGGTTGTTTAAGAAGAAGTTTAATGCATAAGGTAAAGTGGAGAAATACAAAGATCGGTTAGTAGCAAAAGGTTATTCCCAGGTAGAGGGAATTGACTTTGGTGTGATTTTTTCTCCTGTTGCTAAGTTAACTTCTATTAGATTTCTTTTATCTATTGTTGTTGCTTTTGATATTGAAGTGGAACAGATGGATGTGAAGACAACATTCCTACATGGGGATATGGAAGAAGAAATCTACATGAAGCAGCGAGAAGGCTTTGTAGTGAAGGGAAAGAAAGAGTTGGTTTGTAAGCTAAAGAATTCACTATATGGTCTGAAGCAATCACCTAGGATGTGGTACCAAAATTTTGACACATATATCCTTGGATTGGGATTTGTAGGAAGCAGGGCC
>JZKD02S2214955.1:1162449-1173943 GCA_000966675.3 Picea glauca
GGAGTTTTGAGCAGGTATATGTCAAAACCAGGGAAGGAGCATTGGACAACAATAAAGAGGGTCTTCAGGTATCTTCGTGGCACTACCAATTATGGATTGTGCTACCAAGGAAGACCAGGATTGGACAGAGTGGTGGACATACATGGCTTTGTTGATGCAGACTAGGCTGGAGATATGGATCGCAGAAGATCTACAAGTGGGTATGTGTTTAACCTATTTGGAGGAGAAATTAGTTGGATGAGAAAAAGACAGTCTATAGTGGCACTCTCAACTACAGAAGTTGAATACATGGTAGCCACTCATGTAAGCAAGGAAGCAGTATGGTTACAAAGATTATGTTCAGGTATTGGGTTGGTACAACAAGCAGTGAGATTAGATTGTGACAGTCAGAGTGCAATATTCCTGGAAAAGAACCCAGCTTATCATTCAAAGACAAAGCATATTGATGTTCAATATCACTTTGTGAGAGACATGGTTGAGGAAAATAAGGTGTTTTTGGAAAAGGTTGACACTTTGAAGAATGTTGCATATTCATTGACAAAGTCTGTGAGCACAGAAAAATTCTCTTGGTGTAGAGTAACAATGGGCATTGTTTCCCTGGATTCTTGACTATATAATCCCCTGGACCCCTGGATGCAAATAAAACAACAAGTGGGAGAATGTCGGGTATGTGTTATATTCTTTGCATGTGTGTGTGTGGGCATGTCAGATATGATAACTATGTCTGACAATCCCTCGTACTAGTCCTTTGTTTGTGCTGTGTGCGTCGGGCACTTTCCTAGGGGGGTCCCAGGGGGGCGTAGGTATTCCCCCCCCCTTGGTTATGCACATTGTTCAGCACCGGACGTAGGCTGGGGTTTGGGGCAGCACCCCAAAAAATTTTTTTTGGGCGGTTTTTGCTATTTTTAGCGGTTTACTAAAAATAATCCTAGTTTTATGGATTAGGGTTTTGGTATCTATGGAATACCCAAAAAAATTGTATATATTGTATATTTAATGGTGAAATTCGATATAATGAATATAAGAAAGGTTTTCCCAGTTGAGGGTTTCCAGTATAATATCTCTGTGTACTATGTGAATGAGCCATTGATTAAATTTTGTTTTGCTTAAGAATCTATATGCATTGCTTTACTTCACAGGTTTAAAACTTACAAGGTAACCCATTGAAAAGTTCTAGTCGAGGAGTATGAATTCCAAATAACCCAATACATGCCTTTGGCTATTTGTTGGGCACTTTCATGCCAAAACTTATTGTTTAGGGCCTCAAAACGGCCTCAAAAGCTCAATACCCAAAACAACTGTAGAAAACTGCCAAGATGGAAAACTATGTTGTGAACCAATGGAATAGATGGGTGATTGTTGATGTCCACCTGGATCATTCCTCCCCCCTTATGAAGCAATGGTCTCCATTGCATTGAATTCCCTCAGGAGATGGGGAAAATTTTGGTGAATCTGAACCTTGGTGAGTTTCTTGCCTTGCTAAAGTAGTTTTCCTATTTGTACTTGGCATTAGTCTGTTGAAGGATGTCATGAACCTATTGTTGGAGGGGATGGATCCATTCAAAAAATATGGTTGCATGATCTACCTTGGTATGAGTGTGGAGGGACTTTGTCGGTGAAGATGTAGCAGGAAGAACTATATCAATGAGGGCTAATGGTTGGAACCCCAAGCACACCTAAAAAGGGCCATGATCAATAGAGCTATGTTGAACATATGGAAGACTCTCATTCTATGAAAGGGAGTGTTTATAGATTGGACCATTGTGTAAGGGAGCATCGAGCACCAAGTCAATGGAATGCTTTACTCGGCAGTGTAGAGGCACCCCTATAGGTGAAAATTTATCTTTTTTCTCCTCTACAATCTTGTCAATATGCTTATGTTGTATAGAAAGGTCTTAGGCCGAGGTTGTGGTGGTCACATTGAACTTCTATTCACTTTCTTATCGGATCATGAAGAGGGAAAAATTTTTGTTCTGAGGGATTACTTTGCATCACTGTTTTGCCGAGATCAATGAAATTGCAGTAATCGGAACTACCTCTGGTATCCTATAGAACTGAACCCCCATAGTAAAAATGACACTACAGGCTCAAGGCTCATAAACAACATGATATTTCCACATATATGGTTGTCCTAGAATAACATCAAAAACTTCTGGTGGGGAAACATTACACCATACCTCATCCTTCAAGGGCGTTATGTCATAGGACAAGCAACACTACTGGTTGACGTGAAGGTATCGTCCCCTTCTCAACCATACTATAGTGTATGGTTGGAGCTATGGCATTGTCGATGAATTCATTCTTTTGATGATCTTCATTGAGATCAGGTTCTTCTGACTCCCGATGTCAACAATAAAATGCAATGGGGTCCCCTTTACCCAAATCTGTGAATGGAAGAGGCGCTCCCCCTCCACATAATCCTCTGGTTCTTTTGGTTGTATTGTTGTGGCCATGATGGTAGTAGTGGGTTCTTCATCGATGATGCATTTTTATTTATTGTTCTCTGAATCAAATTCTGATTCAATTTATGATTCTTTTTCTTTGAGCTTGTCCACCTATGAAAGTTTTGAGTGAAATTCATTAGTATTATGCCAGGGGATTTTATGGAAATCACACCACTTTCAACTATCCTTCTTCATCTTCCTGTTACCCTTATTTTCCTATATCTTGGACTGGTTGTATTGAGCTTGGATGTTCTATGAGTTAGTGTAACATCCCTGGCCACCCATGGATGGACCATTCTACACAAGGGAACACTTTTGTTCTCTCACTGCGGAAACATACTATGACATACCCAGCACCCAACTGAACTATGCCACATAAAATTTACAAATACATACATATACACACAGGCATAAATACATATCGAACTGCATGGAATTAAAATAGATATACACATAGAACTCTTGTGGAAGCTTTATATATAAAAATTAATAGACAAACAATTACGTTTTGTAAATATATGATTTCATACCGAAATAACTGTAAATCCAGTCATGAAGCAAACATAGGAAATACCCATAAACATACAGATAGTTATAATCACACATATGATAAACCTGTAAATAAGCACGTAAATAACAATGCAACATGTCAACCAAAAAGACAATGACAAACTTGTCTAAATATTCTCAGAAAACACCATTCATTAAGCACATGAAAACAGCGGGTGCATTTGACAACCCAAATGGCACCACTGTGAACTCATAATGACCATACCTTGTCCTGAAGGCAGTCTTGTTGATATATTCTTCTTTAATCCTTACCTGATGGTATCCTTATCTGAGATCTATCTTTGAAAAGATATTTGCATCCTTCAATTGATCAAAGAGATCATCAATCCTTGGCAGAGGATACTTGTTCTTAACATTCACTTTATTCAATTGTCTTAAGTCAATGCACAATCTTAATGTTCCATCTTTCTTTTTCACAAACAAGACTGGGGCACCCCAAGGTGACACACTTGGGCATATATATCCCTTCTTCAGAAGTTCCTCAAGCTGCATTTGCAACTCCTTCAATTCTGGTGTACTCATTTTGTAAGGAGTCTTTGAAACTGAAGCTGCTACAGGCATTAGATTTATAGAGAAATCAATGTCTCTCTTTGGGGGTAGTCCTAGTACTTCCTTGAATACATCTTCAAATTCTTTCAGGACTACATAATCTTCCAAATTTGGCACCTTATCTTTAGGTGTCTCTTCCATATGAGATGCAAATATCTGACACCCTTTTCTATAACATTTCTTCAGCTGCAATGCTGAAATTTCTCTAATGGTTACTGCCCTAGGAATTCCCTGCACTTTCCTTTGGTTCCCTTCCTCATCCAAGCAAGTAAGTTCTTTGTTATGACAATCTAAGAGAGAATGATGTTGGTCCAACCAATCCATCCCAATTAGACAGTCACGGGAACTTAAAGGCAAGATGTTCAAATCTGCCTTGGTGTTCAGTCCATTCATGTCCATGAGGCATGACTTAACCATCTCATTAAATTTTCTTTTGGCTCCTGTAGCCAACTGCACCAACCAAGATTTTCCATGCTTGCTTCTTGGCAATTGCAAACTTTCCACCATCTTAGGATCTATATAACTATGACTAGCTCCTAAATCAATTAAAATAGCAATGGTTTGGTTGTTGATTATACCTTCCACCTCAATCATGTGAGACTGATACTCTGCTTGCTTGTTGTCCAGCGCTGCTTGGCATATTTCTACCCATGTCTCCCACTGTTTCAGCGTGTTGTACAATGTGAACAGTTCTCCCTTTTTCACCTCTGTGAGGACAATCTCTGAACCTATGATCTCTTTTACAACCCCAACATTTAATAGGTGGCTTCCTTGGCCTCCTGCCTCTATCATTCTGGGCTCTCTAGGAGTTTGTTATCCCTGTGGATTATTTCTAAAGAATGGTGGCTTATATCCCTTCTTCCTCTGATCCATCTTTAATTTCTTTTTGTCTTCCCAAGATTTTTGGAAAGTTGGCCTTGCTTTTCGCTGATCATATGGGCATTTAGCTCGTCTTATGGTCTCTTCCAATGTCTTGGGATCATCATACTATATTTTGTCACTGATGAACGATGGCAATCCACTCAAATACCTTTGAATTTTGACTGTCTCATCCTTGATGAAAGAGACATACTTCAACAGTTCTAGAAACCTTCTCTCATATTCATCTATGGTCATACTTCCAAGCTTGAGTTCAAAGAACTCTTTCATTTTCTTGTCATAATTTCTCTTAGTCAAGTATTTCTTCTCAAAATACTTCTTGAATTCCCTCCAAGTAACACTTTTCTCTTTAATGTGTTGCACCAACACAAGTTGATCCCACCACATGGATGTATTTCCCTTGAGTTGATAGATGGCAATTCTACCCTCTACATGAGAAGAATAATTATGCAATTGAAAATACTTTCTCATGCCTAGCAACCATGTTTTTGCATCTTCATCCTTCTTGTGCTCACCATCAAATGTAGGAGGTTTGATTTTGTTCATTTCTCCTCGTAGCTCATCCACCCCAGACCTCTTATGCCTTCTGATAGGGGATGGACTTGAGTTGTTTCTTGATCTCTTATTGGAATGCCTCGGGGAGTTGTGTTGATGTCTGCTAACACTTCTTCCTATTCTTTTCTCATTCGAAGGCTTGTGAATTCCATATTTACTTGAGCCACTCTCCTTATCCAACTTCTTTTCTATTATGTTCAAACCCTCCAATAACTTCATGTTGAAGGCATCCTGTTGCTCCTTGGATTTCATAAGCATTTCATTATCATATTTATGGCTTTGGACATTTTAATGGTCTCTACCATATTCATGTTTTCATTCCTTTCATCTCCATGTCCATTGGAGTTTGTTCCTTCAATGCCCAAATGGACATCCATCCCTCTTCTCTCATCTTGCGCTCTATAATTCCCCTATGCCTCTTCCATTCCTATGGACTTTGCACTAATCTTGATCTGATCTAGTTGTTGTTAATTATGCAAAATGTCCAGCCATCAAAACTTATCAAGCTAGTTAATTCAACAATTCATGAAAATTATGAACCATTTTGTTTCAATAAATACATCAGAATTATTTCTTCTGATTACCTGGTGTTATCACCATGACAATTCTTAGATAAGACCCAAGTCTTGAGAATTTAGCAAGAACTACATCATCGCACCAAAGTCCCGATGTCACATGTTTCAATATGCCAAAACCACCCCTCGTGGGACGGGCGATGACTAGTCAGATCACCATGTTTTCACTCATTTGAAACTTCACAGTCGTATGATGTCAGGTGAATGGCGCCATGTAATGAACTCAAAAGCTAATCATTTGAAATGGATTATCCGAGCATGGAAAACCAATGTATTTGTATGTAAGTCTGTCTGTTATTCATGATTGGGAATCTATAACTACCAACTCTCAAGTATGGAGGCATCATCTTATCCATAAATGGAGTAATCTCCAAACTTGCTCGACCTTTTGATCTCTGTAAAAGCATTTCAGTGTCCACAAAATTGAGGTACATGGACAAAGCTATATCCAGTGAAACTGGTTATTCATGCAACATGGTAGATTTTCCTACGAGTAAGAAGGAAAGGGTAATTGTGCATATCTTAGTGACTAAATTTCACGCAGAACCTACTACAAACTCGAAATTGGAAGTCAGGCTAAATCCTATTATGAGATATCTAGTCATCAAAAGGCAAGCTATTAAGAAAAAATAGAGCAAGTGACAGAAGAAAGAAACCATAGTTGAAACGGTTGAAAGTGTTGGAGAAGATCAACTAGTTTAGTTAGATACTTTAAAGGAGGAGATCGCTAAGCTAAAATGAGTCCTCGAATAAAATTAAGTACATTTCAGCAATTTTTTGACAGATGGTAGAAAAGGTAAGGGACTCCAGAGATGATAGACCTGTTCTTAAACAGTCCCTTTAAAATAGGACAACTGATATTTTAAATCATTCCCTTTTGTAACTTTGGGATTAAAATGAATATATAAATGCAGAAGTGGATTTTGGACTGTTTATGACAAGATTCTAACTGGTGGTGATATGAATCTTGTTTTCTTTCATAGTATGTGTTTCTTGTAAGCTTATATTTCACTTTCATCTGTTTGAATCAGAGAAATATAAAACCCAGAATTTTTCTCTGAGATGCTCTCGGCTTAGCAATTTAAACTATATTTCTTTCTTCTCAAACCAACTTTGAATTCATTTAAAATAATGCTTCGATGCGGTTATGTATGTTTTTTTTCCTCTAACACCATGCAAATTTTCTATTAAACTCAGACTCATTGCCTTCCAAATGAATTTGCGCGCACAAAAATTCAACCTGTACACCCATATTTATCGTGCTTCTGCACACCTATATCCACTATGCAATTCCTCTTCGTCGCACCAATAACTTGCACGCACTACTTTTGCGTTGCGCACCAATATCCACTGCGCACATTTTTGGTTCTTTCACTGATACCTGTTGCGCACAGTTTTTGTATCGCACACTGATATTCCACATGCATTTCGCTCCATGCATTGCACCATGCCAAAGTTTAATATGCCCACACCATGCACAATAATCTGGGCGTACCATTGACTACACTATCGCGAGACAACTTATACTCATGTTGTGTGCGCACCAACCAAACTCCTCTGTGTTTTGCAATACTGCACACACCACATGCACCATTACTATGTGTGTGCACACTGTGCAATGCTAAATTTAGCGCGTGCATCTACACACATTATTCTTCTGTGCAGTGCCACAATTTACTGTACATACTTATATGCCAACATTTTCTGCGCGGTGCCAAAATTTACCGCCCACGCCCGCATGCCAACATTTTACATGGACGCTCCGTGACTTGAAATTTGGCCACTTAAAAATTAATCTTCTGTGAATATTCTCTTCAACTGAACCTTTCTGACCCATCCAGGCTCTGTGTTGGAACTGATGCTCTGATACCATATTGTAATGTCCCCGACCACCCATGGCCGAGCCACGCTACATGAGGGAACACTTTCATTCTCTCACTGTGGAAACATACTGTGACATACCCAACACCCAACTAAACTATGCCACATAAAAAATTTCTAACTGCATGCATATACACACACACATAAATACATATCAAACTGCATGCAATTAAAATAGATATACACGCAGAACTCTTGCGGAAGATTTATATATAAAATGTAATAGACAAACAACTACATTCTATAAATATACGATTTCATACTGAAATAACAGTAAATCCAGTCATGAAGAAAACACAGCAAATACCCATAAACATACAGACAATTATAATCACACCTATGATAAACCCATAAATAAGCATGTAAATAACAATGCAGCATGTAAATCTATCACACAATAGGTACTTATCTTGGTAATAATGTCACCAATTGTGTGTAGACTATCCACGAACCTCTCAGCCATAGACCACATTGTTCATCACTCTCAACAGTGATTCACCCCTGAGCTAGGACTAAACTCCACCCGGGTAAAGGGGTTCCTAACCAGGCTAAAGGTTCATAGACAATAGGAAAGACTCTGTCTCAGGTACTCACTCAACTAACAGCCTACAACCTCTCATTCCCCACATGCCTGTCCCACCCAAGGAAGTGTGCCCCTTCTCTGCTCAACAGTCCTTCGGTTGCCCCACTTCCCTTCCAAGGCTTCAGTGATAGGCCAAAAAGGAAGTCTCAGAGCACTATAGTTGCAGTTTAGAACCTTCAGAAAATTGATCCCCAACAATTCTCTCACTCAGAGAATTGCTCACGGGCCTGACAACCTGCCTCTTCAATATCCCACGAGCCTAACAACCCACTTCTTCAATCCTGCTCCCAAGCTAACTAGGTTCACCAACAGGAAATGGCTATGGAAACAGGTTCAGGAACGGTGATAGGAAAGTACAAGGATAGCTCAATGACTGTGTGAATGTTCCTGGAATAATGGCTCAGCGATCCAGAATGATGGTAAAAATCCTAGAAAAAAATGATGGTAAGAATGATTGGGGGGTGTGAAAATGAACTAAGTCCCAACAATATGTATGCATGTCCCCAACTTGACACTTGTCAAAAGCTACTTTGGCCCACTTGTCCCCAACTTTAGAACTTTGGATAAAATAATTATTCATACTTTATGTTTTAAATAAATATTAATATAATATTCCTTTTTGGCTTAAGCTCTCTAGCTTATCCCTTTCCTTAACTTTTGGCCCTCCCTTTCCCTAACTGGTGGAGTTTAGTCCCCCATATATTTTATCGTGTATGGTTTGCGTGCAACAATGTATTTTATATTAATCATGAGACATATATAAAATAGGTGCACTGGCCTTTAACATCCAGGCACTCTAGCCTAATTCCAAAACATAAGCATCCTAGCTTATAATAACTGGCTCACCAGCCTATAAAATATATCATGTACATAAAGGCTCGCTAACCTCTATATTGCACGCACTTTAGTTACTGCACGTGGTATCCGGGAATGTGCGCACTACATCATTTTACTGCGCAGTACATGCGCACACTATGCCATGAAAGGTGCATTACAAAATGATGTCAAAACAACTCACCATCTTAAGTACACTTGCATTACATTTATAATTGGGTTCGGCTGAGGAATATTATAGTTAGGGCCATATTTACCATACTTTTGTTGTTGTGTATTTGCATACCCAAACTCCAACTTATTCCATTACTTAAATTGTTGCTCAATTTTGGAAGCATATGATAAGCGGCTCCCAGTGACGAGATGTCCATAAACTCCATTTATGTTTGGATGTACCTATGTAGACCCCTATAGTATTTTAGAACAAAATTATGCTCGGAGTCTTTGATACCTAGCTTGTTGCGCAAGGTATGGAAGGTATTTGTGAAATCCGACACTACTTGGTCCCTCTTCTTACATAATGTCATCCATCTCATGTATTGGTCATCATAGTTTTCAACAGGGTAATATTGTTCCTTAAAAACATCCATAAAAAAGTCCTAAGTAGGTTCAGCCTCAAACATTCCAAAATCCTCTATGGAATTTTTTTTTTTTTAATATTATTATTATTTTTTTTTATGTCTGGAGGAATCAACAACTAGTTGGACACGTGCTCGCGTTACACGTGGTCGTGTTATCCAACTACTACCACTATAACCTCCAGGTGTGCCCATGACGCCCCTTACGCGGCACACATTGTAAGCCGAGGGGAGTTGAACTCGAAACCTAATGGAACTTCATTTTCATGGCACTTGCCAATTGAGCTGCCCCCCCGGGGGCTCCTCTATGGAAATTTTCTCACAGTATGTCTCCCACCAATTTTTGACATAGGGGACAACCTTTAGGAGAAGAAAGGTGATATTTTCCTTATCATATAAATTGTGGATAGAGAAATAACCTTCTAGAAGATTTAACCATTTTTCCAAAGCATCCACATATATTTGGCCTTCAAATATGACAATATCAAAATTAACTTGTACCTTAAAAGGGGCAGTGCCTCCAAAGTGTCCACTTGACGAAGGCATGTCTGTTGTTGTCGGCAGACATCGAAGGATTTGGGAAACATTTTCATCATTTCATCCCTATGTCACATGAGGGGTTCCTCGAGCAACAGGTGAATAAGATATCCTGCTCCCTCATCTCTTTTTTCTTCCTCCATGGGAGACTGTCGAAGTCTGTGAGGACGTTCTTTTAGAGGCTCAAGTAGTTCAAGTCCCAACTCCTTATATGTTGACCGCGTTGGAGACATGCACAAATAAACAGATAAAGAGTAGACTGATTTGATACCACTAATTCGTATTTATGAGGGGATGAAATAAAACACAAAAATATGACAAAAACACAAATATATAGTAATACTCAATTTCTATTAATGAATGAAATATGTAGGAACTATAAAAATGTGGAGCGAAATGAACTTGCTAAAATGGTGGTAGCTTATCTCTGAGAAGAGATGTGATGACTACATGAATTCATAAGAAGATGATTATAATGAGGCTGAAAAGGCCTTTTAACATAAAGCATCAATGAAAAAACCTTAAAAATCCAAAACCCTAACCCTAGAATATGAAACACCAAAAGTTTTGTGGGCCCCGATGTGGTTAGTTGATATGTCAATTTCCCGAGGACAATTGCATATGATCTCCATTTTGGGCACTTGAAAGCTTGTTAGAAAGTTCTATCTGAGAAGTACACATTCCAAAAGGACCAAAACATGCCTTTGGCTATCTACTAGGCACTTACATGCCAAAAAACATCGTGTAGGGCCTCAAAACAACCCCAAAAGTTCAGCACTCAAAAAAACCGTAAAAAATTGCCAAGATGGAAAATTGTGTTGTGAGCCAGTGGAATAGGTGGGTGGCCACCAATGTCCACCTAGATCAGCCTCCATGTTGGATCAAGAGGTGGAGAAAGTCCTACCTTCCATAGAGGATTTAGCACTAGATGTTGATTAAGGTTGGTTGTCATTGATGTCAAACCTTGAAGAAAGCCCCGTAGCACAAAGGTTTGGGTAATGGACCCAATATTTTTTGATGTACATATGACTCATTATTTTTTTTTCATGGTTAATAAGAAGTAAATATGGATGAACTTCAAAGTGGTCCCCTTATGGTGAAAGCCCTCATGGGAAGACACTTTGCGGAGTAAGAGAACCCATGCTTAATTGTGGAATAATGAGATGAAGGATAGTGAATTTGTCAGGGAAACTATCCTATATGGATATTGCTTGTCATGCCATTTCTGGTGGTATGTCAAACATAACATAACTCCTCATGATTAGAGAATTATGGCCATGAGATGTTGGAGACCCCAGGTTTGGATAATGGACCCAAGTTTGTTTGATGGGTAACGGTATGAGTTATGATATATTTTCAGATAATACTATTCTATATCGATAGTACATGTCATGCCATTTCTGGTGGTATGTGGAACGTCACATAACTCCTCACGGTTTGAGAGTTATGGCCTTACAAAGTTGGAGGACCCTCATATGTCATCTAGAAACCCCAAAAGGTCAAAGTAGT
>JZKD02S2214955.1:1180380-1194140 GCA_000966675.3 Picea glauca
ACTTCCATGGGAAGCCTTTGAATATCTTCACCAAAGACTTGGAGTTATTTCTACTCCAAAATGAATGATTTTTGAATGCTTTTTGAATGCTTATCTTATATGTCTTAGATGTACACGAGGAAGTACCATAAGAGGACAATTCAGTCAGGAGGAGCAGCCCCGGATGGAAAGATACCTTTGCCATTGATGACAAAGGGGGGAAGATTTATCAGATATAGAGGACAGAGGCATGGTTCCAGGGGGAGCATGAGTGATATGATTTCATTTTTGCATCAGAGTGTTTCCATCAATGCCAAAGGGGGAGATTGTTAATTAAGGTTGGTTGTCATTGATGTCAACCCTTTAAGAAAGCCCCTTAGCACAAAGGTTTGGGTAATGGAACCAATATTGTTTTATGTACATATGACTCATTATTTTTTTTTCATGGTTAATAAGAAGTAAATATGGATGAACTCCAAAGTGGTCCCCTTATGGTGAAAGCCCTCATGGGAAGACGCTTTGCGGAGTAAGATAACCCATGCTTAATTGTGGAATAATGAGATGAAGGACCGTGAATTTTTTAAGGAAACTATACTATATGGATAGTTCTTTTCATGCCATTTCCGGTGGTATGTGGAACATAACATAACTCCTCACGATTAGAGAGTTATGGCCATGAGAAGTTGGAGACCCCAGGTTTGAGTAATGGACCCAACTTTTTTTGATAGGTAATGGTATGAGTTATGATATATTTTTAGATAATAATATTCTATATGGATAGTACATGTCATGCCATTTTTGGTGGTATGTGGAATGTCACATAACTCCTCACGGTTTGAGAGTTATGTCCTTACGAAGTTGGAGGACCCTCATATGTCATCTAGAAACCCCAAAAGGTCAAAGTAGTCAAAGTGGTTTAAGAGATTTTTAAAGGATAAATAATAAAGTGAAGTGATGAGTGTATTATAATTCAAATTGAATAAAAAATAAATTATTTCAATAATAATTTTAAAGGAGAAATTAGAAGTGGGTTAACCCTAAAATAAGGAAAGTCGGCCAAGTGACCTAGAAGATGTTTTTAAGGAAGCTACTTGGAGAGTATAAATAAGAGGCAAGGCTCTCTCATTTAACACACACTTGAGAATATTGAATATATATAGGTGTCTAAGGTAACCAAGGAAATCTAAACCAGAATTCTGAGTGAAGGTGAAGAAAAGAAGGCTGAAATGCAAGGAAGGATAAATTCTTTTGATGGTGCTTTCTAAGATATGTTATTTATAGGTCATCTCACTTTTATCGCTATAACTTGTTTTATGTAATGATTCAGACCGTTAAATTGATATTCCATTGAGAAAACATATCCAAGTAGCTGCGGTAAAAAATTCAGCTTGTGGGTCATTGTATTTTGGGAGTTACACTCCGTGGAAAATAGGGTTTGTGGCTAGTCCTGAAAATAGTCAAAAATAGGTGTATCAGGTAAAAACGTCGTAAATTATTCATAAAAGATACCAATTCAATGATACAAAATGTGTTGGTTAGGGTACTATATGTAGTATGATGTGTAATAGTTTCAGATCAATTCAGAAAATATTTTGTGCAGGGCACTCTCTACAAGGTCGCTCTCTAGAATAAGCCAGAATTCATCAATGTATGTCATTTTTGCTATAACTCCTTTTCTAAGAGATTCCAAGTAGTGACACTTCGATGAATTGCATAAAACACACTGAATAACATTGTGTATCAGTTTCATATCTTTATACATTACAGGTACAAAGTTATGATTACTTCAAGTTAGGGTTGTTGACTAATCCAATACTAGGCATGTGAGACTAAAGAAAAGTTTGATGAAAATGGTAGTCTCTTGTTTTTAAAGTTAAGAAAGGTTTGTAGGAATGTGATCATATACACCAGGTCTATTACAGAGCTACAAATTATATTTGGATGATGAAATTGATGAGGGCTTTTGGTTGAGTTACATGTTGAGTACATGGTTCAGACAAGTAGTTGATGAGTTGGTACATACATGAGGTGTATAGTTGATGATGTTGGTTGATGAGTAGTTGACACATGATTGGTACATACTTGGTGCATGGTTGATGCATTTGTTTATGGTACAGGTTGATTACAGGTTGTTTGGTACAGGTTGGTGCATGGTTGATGCACTTGTTTATGGTACATGTTGATTACAGGTTGAGGTACAGGTTGATACATGGTTGATGCATGGTTCAGATTTATTGGTACAGATTTACAACAGTATATCTCACAGTGATAGTGTGACAGTGGTTCCATCATTCTCCTTCTACTTTAGGGTGTCAGGATGGAGCAAGGACAGGTGGTTGTAGCCACCTTTCGGTTGTATCTGGAGAACATAGGGGGTTGTAGCCTCCTTCTAGTTGTAGCCAGATAATTGCGGAGTTGGAGCTTCCCTCAGGTTGTAGTTTGAGAAACTAGGGGGTTGGAGCCTCCTTCCAGTTGCAGCTAGAAAACAAAGGAAGTTGGTGCTTCCAATGAATGTAATTCTTCAAGACATATAAGAAAAAACATTCTATTATTTTCTCCTGATTCGGGTTTCCACATAAAACACTGGTGTACTATGTATGTATGTTATTGTTTATTTCTTACTGTTCATTATTGGATAATAATTCTACATTGATATAACAATTGAAGAAAAAGGATTATAATTACGCTATTACTAATTCACCCCCCTTCTCAGTAATCCAACACTAGATGCTCAGGCAGAGTTGGCATAGAACACAATTTTGCATAAGAGGTCCATAACTACAAGATAGGGGAAACATGACCATTATAAGATTGGTTTGAAAGGATAACTTCCAAGCAAAAAAAAATGGTACTCCAAGGAGAAGGTAGGGGGGAAATTTCCTCATCTCATTCAGTAAATATTTTCGGGACCAAAAACCTCCCTAAATAGGGAGTTATGATCCATATTGGATCATTATATTATTTTGCATCTATCTCAATGCTTTCAAAGTGGAAGCAATTGGACAAATCAACTTGTAGGGTCATTTTAGTGGCAGGTCTCAGTTTGGAAAATTGGGGTCTAGAACCTTGTAAATCCATTTTGATACATTAAATGACATTTTATTTAGTTCTGGTGTCCATAAATTATTCCCACACCCTTGACGGTGTTCTACACTTTGATACCTTTATAGTGGTGCATACCATGCGTCAATCAGAGCTTGTATGAAACATTTATGCCTCTTGTAAGTTGACCTATCATGTTGAACACCATGGTATGAGAGGATTCCACGTCAATGTCCGTTACTCATGCATATGGGGCTAGCCATTTGAGGAATTTCAAGAAGATTCTAGAAGGTTCAAAACCTTATCACAATTAAAGGTTGAGGAATTCAAAACCCTAAACCTAGACAACTATCAGGGGGTGAGTGCAATAACTTTGTGGCCGAAAAAGTGGCAAGGGAATGATTAAGAATGTGCACTCACAGGAACGCGTGTGCATTCATAGGAATGTGCACATGTTCCTATACCTATAGGTTTGGATATGGAGGAACCTCCATGCAGATTTCCACGTAGATTTAGTTGAAAAACCACATGTGTGGTCTTAAGAGTGTGTGTGTGGTATTAAGAGTGTGTGTGTGGTCCTAATACCATTTGTGATCTTACTGATAAAAATATACTAAGGACCCAAGCACGATTTGTGCCCATTGTGCACAAATCGCGCTCACACTTCTCTCAGTGAGAAAATATAGTGGATCTAGAGAGGAGGAAGAAATGGAGGAGGGGGCCACCGTGTCCAGGTATGTTACATTTTTCTTAATTTTAATCCAATTTAGTCATTCTAATTTAGTAATTTTCTCCCAATAATCTAAATTTAAAAAAATTGTAATTTTGTATTTTAAATAAAAAAGGAACCTAATTTACATGCCATGGCTTTTAAATTGCAGCATAAATAATACAATGGAACCCCAAGACCATTTAAACCGCTCAAAAGAAAACCAAGAAGATTAAAACCCCAACCCACCACCACCACACATTGTAAACACTGAAATTGATGAGGGTTTGGTTATATTACAAACCCTTGAGGAATAATTAAGGGAGACTAGAGAGCCTAGCAGAGTCTCCTTGGCCACTTCTTTGAACATAATTGTGCATTCCATTGCAAGTGCCCAAGGGAAATTAACCTCTATTTCTGATTATAGGGAACGGATGTATGAGTACTATAGCATTGGTTTGGTCAGAAACCAAGCCAAAGAACTGGACATTTCAAAACAAAAAATATTGTCTATTTTTACTGATCCTAGAAATGGACAAGAACTAACATTGACTAGGAAACACATCTCCATTGAGTGGTGCACCCATCCCTAGATTAGTCAAAACTAGATGGATAAGCATATGGGTAAGCATGTTAACTACTTTGACATTGGTGACTTCCATGGTGTGGGTTGAGGGTTTTCATGGGACCGAGAGCATGTCGGGCGCGACCTCGAGTTAGGTCCTTGTTGCCCCAGGCAAAGGCCTGACACCCCTACCCAACATCCTCTTGTTGCATATAACTTGCAACAATTACAACTAGCCATATCCTCATTGACTCGTAGCCTATTGCAACACAATAGCTTTGTTGCACTATTTCGGTAGGAGATGTCTGCCAATGATATCGATAGAGGAGTTGGAGCGTCAACATGCACAGGAGAGTATAGTGAGGAGAGGGCACATGGAAATAGCAGTCGTCGATGTGAACCTCACAGATGCTTGAGGTGCGGGAAGACATACTATAGGCCTATAGAGCCCAGTGGACAACATACCTTCATGGAGGAGGTTAGTATCTTAACCCTCTCTATGTTCTTCATCGTTACATATTTATTTTGTATTTTGTGTATTTATATAGATATTTGATTGTATGTTGTTTTGTAGTTGTTTCTTCCCAGTAGCAGACCCTCTATAGCTATGGATGCATCAATGCCTAACCCCACCACTGATGCAACAGTAGAGGCAACATGTTTATTGGGTGCACCGTAAACACATGTATGTATAATATTTGAGAGATTTAGCATAGTCATTTCTTTATTTTATGACATCCTCAAATTTTTTATATGTTCTCTTGGTTCTACAGGATTTGACATCAGGCAATGTCCAGGATTGTCCATCTAGGATGGGAAAGTCACCAGTGTCACAGGTATCATGTGTAAAGTTAAATATCATATAATTCTCAAATTGTTTGTGTTTATGTTTTTGAATTTTACTATTTGGTAGTGATAGTTCAATTTTATTCATATGTATGCAAGTCGTCGATATATTTTCTAGGTATAGTAGTATTTCACCCTCTGGGCACTTGGGTGTTGCTTCTGGGTTTCCTTTCTCCAGGCCTGGGGTGTTGGAATCACTTGTACAATATGTGAGGGTCCATCATAGACCATATGTCTACCACCCACCCCCACCACCACTCCCGGCCCCATCGACAGAGACTGCCACAATAGAGTTTGTCTCGGAGCAGGTTGTACAACCTAGTGCTACATCTGTCCGTGAATATCCATCGATGCCTGAGATATTCACGGTGAGTTAATTCATTGATGATAATTTTTTATGTTTCATGAATTTGTTTTTACACATATTTGTTTTTCTTGACTTGATCCTTGTAATTGATGTAGGGTGGCATTGCAGAGAGATTGGGGTTGTGGAGGAGGGTAACACCCTCATGATTGACAGTTTCATATGCGGTGAGTTGTCTTAGGTTAAATTACAAAGTATCAATGTGTATGTCTATTAGTTCATTGCTGAAAAAAACTTATAACATTGTTTGTTCTTTGTGCATTCTCCATAGTGTCAAAGCATGCCCAATCCTAGAACCTCTCGAGGTGCGTCCTCAAGAAAAAGAAGAAAGATAGATTTCCATAATGCTCCTGAGGGTGGCAAGGGTGGCAATGGTCAATGATTGACCAACTACTTCCATTAAATTGTAGCTAGGCCATGATATAGATGTTTTTTTATGTTAGGGTAGTTGTTATCACTTTGTATATTGGGCATGAGTTTCCATTTTGTAAAAAATGTACAATTTAGATGATGTTGAGTATATATTTCATGGAACGTTTTTTATGATTCTCATTGTTTCTACATTTGATGTTGATGAATATATGAATTTCAAAGTGTATGAATTTTATGTGTATTAATCCCTTGATTTGTTTCTAAAGTGATTATAAATATTTGCATTATGCATTAAGGAATAGCTTATGGTGGAAAAGATTGCTAAGTTCTAAATCCATAAGCAATTAATGGTTCTCAAGTAGCATTGTTTGCTAATCAACTATGTATCTCTACATCATCGATAGATCATTCCTTCTGAATTATTTCCATGCATGTTGTGGATATCCACATTCTAACTCACAACCAACAATATGGACTACCTCTTGAATTATCTCCATTTAAATTCAATGACAATCCACACTCAAATAGTGGTCACTTGAAAATATTGTGACCTAAAATGGAATATTACAAAAAATTATTATAAAATAATTTTTCTCATTTATCTTCTACATAATTGTAAATCACTTAACAATTGCAGCTCAATGTTATTTTCTAGGGAAAACACATTATTCCCCTCTTTCTATGCATGCCATATATAAAATCATTTGATTTATGAGTAACCCTTCATAAATTCCAAAAAGACTAGTCAAGGACTCATTAATGCACATGTTGGTTTAGATTGTGTAGTGGGTAAATGTAAATTTTGTTAAACCCATCAATTTTTAATAACATGTATTCAGTCTTCCATGGTGTCCAATAAACTTATTGATTTTGATCAATAGAACGAGATAGTTCACATGGAAACTAGATCTTAGAATGGGTATCATTTTCCACCTACAAATAAAGGTTTTGAGGTTACATTTCATGACACACTATAGAAAGTAATGCTACGCTACCAAAATTCCTCCAGGGAGACTTGAAACCATTATTATTTTCCCTTCACCATCTATGAGAGTTTATTGCACATTCCTACCCAATTTTTGGGTTAGAGCACACAAGGAGACAAATGACCCTCCCAAACTAGGGATGATTTTAAGGATGAAAGTTTATTTTAAAATGTAGAAACCTTGGCGAATATTACTAATCCTTCATATGTCAACTATAAATGTTTGGCAATATTTTTTTTTAAATATTCAAACTTCTAAGTATTTTATATAGTTTTTATAAAATTTTGGCGATTTTTAAGGTAAAATAATTTTATCTTAGAGAATTTCGGCGAATCATTTTTAAAATAGCGAATCTTGTTTTTGGAAAAACCATGGAAAATTAGCCCATGAGCGAAATTTAGCCCCTAAAATCATCACTGTCCCAAACCCAATCCCAAAAACTTGTTGATGTCATGACATTTTCATTCTTTTCCAATTCATTCCATGCCATTTTCAAACCTTTCCATGCCATGACATTTCCATGCCATGCCATTGCCATGCCTTTCCATATCATATAATTTCCATTCCAATGCTATGCCTTGCCAAGACATGCCATGGAATGCCATTGCCATGCCATTCCATTTCCATGCCTTGCCAAGCCATGCCATTTCCATGCCTTGCCAAGCCATGCCATGCCATGCCATGCCATTGTCATGTAGCTTCCCATGCCTTGTCATGTAGTTTCCCATTTTAACCTATATAACGATAAATATAACTTTCCAATGTCATGCCATAACATTTCCATGCCTCGCCAAGCCATTAAATGATATTAACTAAGTTACAACATGATAAATAGATTCATCGCTTACATGGATGCACTTTCTTAGTAATGTCATTCCACCACACCTGGGGCATGTCCCATCTAAGCATGCATTTGTTAAAATGTAAAACCCTTTGGCCTTGTACACAATATGTTGTGAATAAAGTCTCTAGATGACGGCGACGACAATATCACTAGGAATTCGTACAAAAGGGTGTTATGCAAAACACGAAAATAAAAATAAAAATAAATAATGTGTGTGTGTGTGTGTGTTATCATAATAACCATACTCAATGTGATATCTACAACAACACATGTTACGAATTGTGTTTATTCAAACATACCAATGCTTTCATTTATGTAAAGATATTTGGCCTAAGTTAAGTGCACTATGTACTATTCTGAATCTCTCATACAATTTTGTCTGTGTAATGTCAAGAAAATGTTTAATATGGGGTTCACAATCCCTAGATCCCCTTCTAAATTTTAGTACATATTTTTGGTTGGAAGAGGGCCTTGTGTTCTCATGCCAGAAATCCTAAGCTAGTCCCTTAACTTCTCCAATTAACTTCATGTTAGAACAAGGTATCCTTCTAGTGAAGGCACACAAATCTATTGTGGCACCTGTGTCGAGGCTATCTTGTCTATGAGAACACATTCTAAGGGTATTGACATTGCATTTCAAGAGGTGAGAGGTTTGTTGTAGAAAACAATGTTTTCTTGTGATCTTGCTAACATTTGACAAGGACAAGACACGTCGGGCTGCATTGTGGTCATTAGAACGAGACTTATTACCAATTCTTTGAAAATCATCTACAAGGTTTCATACTATATGATGACTTATTTCTACACTTTTGACTATTTTAATGCCTAAAATTTTCCTAACAACAGTCAAACTTCTAGATTTTAACAAAGATAAAAATAATTGACATTTAGAAACATCATATTTTGGTTCAAAATATTCTTGAATGATTTTATAAGAGTGATAACGAATAGTGCAGTTAGGTAACTTACCTTCAAGTGATGCTAGACCACTTTCATCAAACTGAATGCATTTAGGAGTTCTTCTCCGCGCAGTGATCAATCTAGGTAGGGATGATGAACCCCTATTTTGGGACTCTTGACCTCCCTGTTGTGGAGTTAACAATGTTGTAGTTCTTTCCCCTTTAATCACTGACAGATCAACTATGGGAGGAGAGTGGACATGGGATTGTCTAGTTTCTAGAACATTTGACTGTCCAACAAGAGATTGCACCATAGGACCTTATTCACCATAACTTTGTATACCAGTGGCTTCTCTAATTTCATCCATTGTATAATCAGTTCCAAGAAAATCCTCCATTATCCAGTCATCCACAAAAATTTCTCTTGATGAGATATTGTTTGGATTGTTCTCTAATGAACTCTTGCGCTTTTCTTCTGGTGATGGAGGAGAAACAATAGCGCCATCTATTCCGCTAGAAATTAGATTTCCCTCTTCTAAAAGCCTACACTTTGGCATACGTAACTTTGCTTTTTCTCTTTCTTCTTCTACCTTTTTAATCGATTTCTTTTTTCTTGAGGATTTTATTTCTCAAATCTGGTGGTTCCCCATGTTTAAAGATAAGAATTGTCTTCCAAACACCCACCACAAATTTGTCTTTGTATTATGTAATAAGGCACAACCAAGTGGAGAAATTTGTTTTTGTATTACAAAAGAAGACACATCTAATAATTCCAATTCCACTTACACTTGGACAAATTTTTCTTCCAATTCCAAGAAGACACGAGAAGATACAAACAACAATTTCAATTGCACTTGGACAAATTTGTCTTCCAAGTCCAAGAATACACAAGAAGATACAAACAACAATTCCAATCGCACTTGGACAAATTTGTCTTCCAATTCCAAGAAGATACAAACAACAATTCCAATTTAACTTGGACAAATTTGTCTTCCAATTCCAAGAAGACATAATTAGATACAAACAACAATTCCAATTGCATTTGACAAAGTTGTCTTCCAAATTTTCCTACAATGGTCTGGATTAGGAATAGAAAAAAGGTCTCTATGAATCTAACAAGAACACTGAAATAAGTAAAACATGTCTGTGTGGGATGTTTTTGTCTGAAGATGTCATGGTTTTTTGTCAGCCATGAGATAGATGAGGTGGGGTGTTCTTGGCACCAAAAAATTCCCAACAGGAATGTGTACGCATTCCTAGAATGTGTGCACATTCTAGGGATGCACGTGTGTTCTTGCTGAGCATAAACAACCAACTCAGTCAAGTCATAGAAGCACATGTGCACTCTTAATGCAATGGATATAACATTTAATATACACCAAACCTCTTGATGGATAAAGTTGTATAGGGGTATAGTGACAAATAAGGCCCAAGGGGTTAGTATTGAAAGTGTTTTCAAGGATAGAGCAATGGTTAGAGAACCAAGTTGTGGGTGAAGTGGGTGTAAGGGTTGTACACAAGGTATATGCATAGTTCACTCAGAGCTCGAGTGAAGATAGGGTTAAGGATTGAGTATAAGTTATTCCTAGGCTTAGATGGATATAAGGGGGTCTATGTCAAGGTCTACATCAAGCTCTAGGTCAACGTCTAAATCTAGATCTAGCTCTATGTGGTGGTCTAGGTCATGGTCTACGTCAAGCTGTGGGTCTGGTGACAAGATATTTGGAGGAATGGAACCGACTGAAATGAACATTATAACCATTTGGAGCCTTAGAGATTATGAGATTGCAGTGCACCCAAATTGAAAGGATCGTTTGGAGGTGGAGAGATAGTGAGATTGCAATAAACCATTTGGAGGCCCACACATCATGAGATTGCAGTACACCCGAGTTGAAATGACCGTTTGAGGTGGAAATATGTGAGATTGCAGTGCACCCTTTGGAGCATTGGATCACATCAGTCTAACCATATCAGTACGATTGAAGTGTCGGATCAGATCAGTCTGAGGCATGTCAACGTAAGGTCTAGCTCTAGGTCTTTCCATGCCTTGTGATTTCTAAATATTTCCATGTCTAGGTCTTACCATGTATAGGAGTGTGAAGGAGAGAGAGGGAGACAGATAGGGGGGGTTGAGAGGGAGAGTGAGAGTGAGACATAAAGGGGGCAGGGGGGGGGTAGATGTAGGAGAGGGAGGACAAAGATAGAGAAGGAAGGAAATGATTTTTAGGAGTGCGCATGCGTTCCTAGAGTGCATGTGAGATTTTTTTAATTAAAACTTTTTGGGCGGGATTGACAAGGTGTATGCTGAATTGGTTAGATCGGATTTAGGTTCGGGATGACAAACCTAGTGATTCAATTTGCAAATTCATAAAAACCTCCATTTTTTTGAATTCCCCTCTATATCTTTGTCTTTGACGTTATTTTTATATAGGCTAAACAATTCATTTGTTGACGAAATTATAGACATAGATCAAGTTGGCTATGTAGATTTCAAATATATAATATTTTTTTAATTATTATTGTTTACTATTTGTAATCTATTTTTTGTCTTCGCATGTATGAAAATCCTAGAATAGATACCTCTCTTATTTATGCTATAGCTTTTTCTTGGCTTAACCATTTCTCAAATGAGTTATATGTGACACAAGAGGAGACCAATACCTACGATATAATATATATATATATATATATATATATATATATATATATATATATATATATATATATATATTTATTTATCATTTTAAGACCCTTTTAGTCTGGTGCCCGAGGTGTATGACATTCGGTGACAGAGTGTGTTGTTAAGACACTCTGTGTTGAAAAGTCACCGGTTCGAAACCTGTGGGGAAAAAAAATCAAACCATGTTAAGGGTTGGGGGGGCTCAAGTGGGGTGAAATCCCCAGGTGATTTTGATGATTTAGATCCCCCTGAGTCACGGTTTCTCAAGCCACAGGTTAATCCCAATGCCAACAAGTTCGGCCACATTAACAAACAAAAAAAAAAAAAACCTTTTAGCCTGCACAAACTAAAGATATTGTAATTTCAGGCATATGTTGACTTTGATAATTTTAAAAAAATATAAAATTAATATTAAAATTTTCGAAAAAATATACGGCATAAGAAAAATTGGTTATCTACAAGTATACAGGCTTTTGGAACTAAATTCCATCATTAAGACACTCAACACCTGCACGAACGAAAACATATACCATATATTTTGTTTGAAAAATAAGATACCACTGTTAGAAAAAATCATATTTGACCTAGTTATTCACAATGTCTATGAATAAAAGTTGTATATTCGGAAATCTAATACAATTTCCTACGTTTCATATTCTTACACCATATTCAAATTCATTGTAAAAATAGCTTTAAAAATCCCTCTAAGTTAATAGATTGTTGTTTTTCCAGGTTTACATTGCCACCAACGCGTCATGAGAGACCATCATTAGCTTTCACTCACCCCGGGCTATGTTAAATATCAGACCACTAGGAGGAAATGGGGCTCCATTCTATGTTATTGTATTGTGTTCCATAGTAAATAAAAACAATTGGGAGTGGTAAACTAGAGAGCATAATAAAGGGGGTTAATGTTCTGTAGCAATCTAACAGGCCACAGGTCTCAGGTAAATCCATAGAGAGTGCCTTATACTTTTCACTTTCATTATTTCTGTACTATAGAAAAGAGAGTAGAGTAGACTCACCTTCTAGCTGGTTTTTTTCTCTTAAGGGTTTCCCAGAGAAAACCTTTGTGTTATTTTGTGGATGGTGTGTGATTGTATTTTAATGTTCTTTATTTTCCGCATTTTATCTATTTCATGCGTAAGCAAAAAATTAGTAACTAAATATTATGGAATCTAAAGGAATTTAACATTCATAGTGTAGATTTCAGTTTCATTTATCATATATATTGGGATGAACTATTCTAGTGGAGTATCCAGGGTAGTTTATAGATCAGTCGAAAACCCAAAGCTTTAAGCCGAGTATTAGGTAATAAGTGCCAAGAGATTGCGTTGAATGCCTTATGCAATTCCATGAAGAAACAATATACTTACACTTGGTTACCTTAGTCTTCTTGATGACAAAAGTCAAAATAAAGACATGATCATCAGTACAATGGTTCCTCTTGAATATTTCTTATCGTTTGGCCCATCAACCTCTGTGTCTCTACCCATATTGGGATGTGATTGTCTAAGGTTGTGGAAAAGATCTTCCCAAGGTATGGCCAAGCGTAATGATGCACTAGTTAAATAGGTCAACAAATGGAATGCTAAGACTTTAGGGCTGAGTTTGAAAAAGTAAGCTTTGAGGTTCTCCACATCCTGGGCTTTGTTGGATTTAAGCTTAAGGAAGGAACTTATGATTAGGTTGTCAACAAAGAAGTGACAATGGATAGGTTTCGGGTTCACTCAAATTATTGGTTGATTTGGAGCACAATATAGGTTAGCGGTATAGTCAAACCAAGTAGAGAGGCCAATTATTACACATACTAATTTCTTAGGGATGAAGACTCTCCAAAAGAGTTTGACGTGGGTGAACCATAGTTGGTTGAGTATAGATGTGCACTTTTTCAAGAGATAGATCCTCTTCTTCGTCTTAATAATGGACATATAGATTTTCACATTTGCATTGATTTGGAGAGTCTATGCATCATAATATATAATTTGCTAGGCTATGGATGTTTTTACAATCTAAATCATACCAAGCATTATGAGGCAAGTAGCCATTCCTATCAGGGTAAGAAGTGAAGATGGTATGTGGAAAGTTGTTAAGTGAAAAATACCAAATGACCTAGGTGAAGTTGAGAGAGGACTTTGTTGAACCATAATTATCATAAATTAAGTGAATTCTTCTTTTAAAGAAGAGCAGGGAAAGAAGTGCAAAAAACCAAATGATCTAGGTGAAGCAGAGAGAACATTTGGTTGAACCATAATTATCATAAATTAAGTGAATGCTTCTTTTAGAGAAGTTAGTTTATTGTTGATCACAATAGTTATATATATATAGTGTTTATTAGTTTATAATATTTAAAATTTATTTATTTATTCAAAATTATAATATATTGATGATGATTAATGCTAATTGAAACCAGAATAGTCTAAAAAGTAAGGAATTAAGGAATGATGATTATTAATGCTTATTGAAACTATTCT
>JZKD02S2214956.1:22899-35182 GCA_000966675.3 Picea glauca
CCTCTTAAGCTCAATGAATGCGCTATCACATTCTTCTGTCCACTCATACCTGACCCCCTTGCGTTGCAAAGTGGTGATGGGTTTCGCTATTTTTGAGAATCCTTCCACAAATCTCTGGTAATAAGCCACTAGCCCCATGAAGCTTCTCACCTCATGTGCATTTTTCGGCACTGGCCATTCCAGAATGGCCTTTACCTTTTCTGGGTCCACCAAGATTCCTTTGCCTAAAATGATATGAACTAAATAGTGGATCTCTTTTTGGAAGAAGGAACACTTAGACAACTTCCCATACAATTTGTTCTCCCTAAGGAAAGACAACACTATTCGCAAATGTTCCTCGTGTTCTCTTTCATTCCTGGAATAGATGAGAATGTCATTCAGAAAAACTTGTACAAAACGGTCTAAGTACTTCCGAAATACGTCGTTCATGAGGCTCATGAACACTGATGGTGCATTGGTCAACCCAAAAGGTACTACAACAAAATCGTAATGTCCAAACCGAGTCCGAAAGGCAGTTTTTGGGATATCACCTTCCTTAATCCTTAACTGATGATACCCAAATCACAAATCGATCTTTGAGAATACCGTTGCTCCTTTCATCTGGTCAAAGAGGTCATCTATTCGCGGCATTGGGTACCTATTCTTCACTGTAGCATGGTTCAAGTCCATGTAGTCTATACACAATCATAAGGATCCATCCTTCTTATTTACAAAAATTAACGGTGTGCCCCAAGGTGAGACACTGGGCCTTACTAGCCCTAAGTCTAGTAACTCCTTCAACTGCATTTGCAATTCACAAAGTTCCAGCACTGTCATCCGATATGGAGTCTTGGGTATTGGTTCTGCACCAGGTTTTATCTCAATAGTAAAATCAAGCTCCCTCTCCGGAGGTAACCCTGGTAACTCGTTCGGAAAAACATCCTGAAATTCTGACAAAACCGGGTACTGATCCAATGAGGATCCCTTTATTTCTTTCACTACCTCCACTACATAAAGTCGACACCCTTGTCTCAAGCATCTTTTAACCTTCATAGTTGATATAAAGCGTGATGACACTTTTCTCTGTACACCTTGGATCTCTATCTGTCTTCCTTCATCATCGATACAAAGCACCTTCTTTGCTAAACAATCTACCAAAGCTCAATAAGCTGCTAACCAATCCATTCCAATGATCAGGTCATACGCCCCAAGATCAGTGACGTATACCTTCAACCTGGTAGTGCACACTCCTAGGTATACTATACAATTATCGACACTAGGTCCTACAACTTGTTTTTCCCCCGAAGCCATCTCGACTTGTTTAAAGTCATCATGCTCATAGGCTGCCAGCCCACTCTTTTCTAATGCAGATGGTGAAATGAAACTATCTGTCGCACAAGAATCAAACAAAATCTTAACATTAATATGATTTAGCGTACCTGATGACTCCACCATGGTGGATTGATGTTCAGCCTGGCGGTTGTTAACCACTACGTAAATCTGGTGGTTGCTACTTGACCTCCCCATTGGTGCATTTCCTTCTCTATGCACAAACCTTGATTGTAACTCTAGACAGTCCCTTTCGTAATGTGGTCCTTCGCATCTCCAGCAGGCAATATGAGATTGAACCGGTGCATTGTTAGGTGATTGATTCCTAAATGAGTTCCTTCCCCTGGAACCCCTACCCCTACTAGCTTCTCCCCGAGATGGTCGTGGACCTGTCTGCATCGTTGGCGATGAACAAGATGTTGCACTAGCTACCATTGAAATTCCTGCAGTTACTGTCCTTGGCATGACTCTGTTACCATAAGGTGGTGGCCTTGAGCCCCCTCCCCTAGGAAATGTCCTCGGGGTCTTTCCCACGAATCCAGGGCAATGCGGAAATGTCGATCTTTTACCCCCCGTTAAGTTCATGTGTTCTTCCGCGTAACGCGCATTTTCTACTGCGTCCGCCACTGAAGACGGTTTCCACATCCACACCATAGCTCTTATCTTCGGGTTCAATCCATAAACAAAGCGCTATTCCTGTCGCTGGTCATTGTCCATATACAAAACATACTTGACCAGTTCCATAAACCTGATCTCATATTCTTCTACAGTTCTGTTTCCTTGTACTAAGGCATGAAATGCCCCTACTTGTTGTTCCTCGTAGTATGCTGGTAGATACTTCCTTCGAAACCTCTCCTTGAAAAGTTCCCAAGATACTGTGTCTGGGGTAAGGTGTAGTTGTCTTTCCAAGTTGCCCCACCAGTTCAAGGCGCTATCTCTTAACTGGAAAATTGTGATATTTGCCTTTGAATTGGATGCATAGTCCCTTAAGGAAAAACACCTTGTCATGCCTTCCAACCATGCTTCTGCGCGTTCACTGGCGTGACCTCCGGCAAACTCTAGAAGTTTGATCTTCTGCAACTCTCGCGTGATGTCTTCAGGTGGAAATTCTCCCCTTGAGTTCCTTGATTCTTCTGAATTACCCATTCCAGATGGTGGGGGTTCCACTTCAGTCCCTGCTGGTTGGAGCCCCTTTAAAGTCTCGTTAATGGCTTCCAATGAGCACAGTATGAGAGCCAGTTCAGGCGATGGTGGTGGTGGTGGTGGTGGTGTTGGTGATGTTGATGGTGTTGATGGTGTTGATGGTGTGGGTGGCGTCGGCGGTGCCCATGACGACGCTCCCCTGCCTCGACCCTTTCGAGTCCTGAACATCTTGTATGACTTAACCTGCATCACCCCAGAGTTGTCTGGTGAATTCAAGGATGTTTCAGATTGGTGCTACTTAAACTTAGAAACAGGGTTAGGTGTCAGTTTTCTTTACTTGTCTGTAAACAGACATTACTCCATCAGGGGAATTGGGTAGGTTTGGGTTAGGATTAAGCATCTAAGCTTGGTCAACTTCAAATTTTAAGGTATATTAACCTTAAACTTAAATAAATACTTAATTACTTTAAGTTATTCTCAACCCAATTAACCTTTCATTAATTTTTAACTAATCATGACCTTTATTTATATGTAAATTAATTAAACTAAATTATTCGATTTGCTTTAATTTATTTATATATATATATATATATATTTAAAATCAATAATCAGACACACATGGATTCGGGTGCGCATGGATTCCACGTGCCCGGCTGACTTCCTCTAGATTCCTCAATTATAATCCCAAACATTCTACACCTGTCAGCTCTTTGAATCCCTACATGTCCTTCCTCAGCCTCCTCCTTTTCGTCCACTAGGACTTTCCTTGCGTCATTCTTTCTCCTCCACAGGTTTGCCTTTGCTCTGTTCAGAGGTTTCCTGAATCTCCCTTGCCATGGCTCACATCCTCACTATTGTTCCTAGCACTTTACTAGCGCTAGTTATTGTTGTATATGCTCCAGTTCGTTTTGCAGAAACATAGTATATTGATATGGCCACTGACAAGATCCAGGACCTGGAGTCCA
This sequence comes from Picea glauca, assembly GCA_000966675.3. NCBI lineage: Eukaryota > Viridiplantae > Streptophyta > Pinopsida > Pinales > Pinaceae > Picea > Picea glauca. The sequence goes on from JZKD02S2214956.1 coordinate 26,316, forward strand.
GTCTCTTTGAAATATTGGGAATCAACCCCCTGTCTGTACACATTGCGGAGCTCTCCCTCAACTATGGTAAGAGGTACGATTTCATCCATATGTTGTGCACAGTTCCAGTACCTTCATGAAGAACGCGGGGTTATTCGAATTAAGAAATCGCACCAACCTTCCTTATGCTATGGTAATGAATGGTGATTTCCTCTTTTGAAACAAAATGATTTAATCGTAATTCCAGCCCTGTACGAATTTTGGTATTTTGCCTTCAATTTATTTCATTTATCTTTATAAATTTATTTGTTTGTGCATATGCATGTAGTTAGCTACATATACATTGTCTTATGTATTGCTCACGACCCTTTTCTCCTGACTGTAAAATTCCCCCCCCTTAAATTTTGGGTTTCAGGGTTTCCTTATGCCCGATGCCGAGAGATTCCTATCCCTTAAACTCTCGATTGTCGATTCTCCGATACGGCACCTTCTAGTTTTAGCCTTCCCCTAGCTATGCTTTGGTCCATGTGACCCTGTCCTATGTGACCATAGTCCTATTCCCTGTCGAGATTCGGGGTTTCGCAACTTTCTCTATCATGAACCTCTGTCCTCACAGACTCCCGATTACCGATATGCCGATGCGGTACTTGTGCGTTAACCCTTTCGTGTTAAGCTCTTGTTCCACATGACCATTATACCACAAGGCCACAGACTTGTCCCTTATCAGGGTTTCAGATATCGCAATATCAAATTGCATGAACCCCGTGTCTACAGAATTCCCGATATCCCGATACCAGATGCGCCTCTTCCTTGTGCATTCGCTCCTTTTCGGCTATGTCGAGTCCTCTGGGGTCCACCTTTGTCACGATCGGGAAATTGCGTTTCGCAATTTTGTAATGCACAAAACTCTCGCTCCCGGGATCTCCGATATGCCGATTCCTGATGAAGCCCTCCTGTGGAGCTTTCGCCGATGGCACTTGATGATTGCCACGTGTCCCTTCAATGGATGACCCTGATTACATCGGTATTTCAGGACTTTCAATGTCCTGTTTCCTTCAGCCTCAGGAATGCTGATTTCTCGATTCTCTGACTCTTCCTGGATCCTTGACATGCGTCCTTGAAATGAACGGTTCAGATCTCGTCGGGAAATCACGGATCGTGACTCAACATGCGAGCGTTCTATGTCCTCGAAAACATCAATTTACCGATTTTGCGACGTGATTAAGCCCTAATTAAACATTCATTAATTAATTCCTTTAATTAAGGGTTAAGAGTTAGGTTAATTACGTCGGGCTTTCGGGGTTCGCGATTTCATAGTGTATGGACACCTTGTCCACGAAACTCGTGATATCCTGATTCACGATGCAATCTGCCACCTGTCCACTACTGACCCTTACGTGGGCCCCATTTTTCCTTGACCCATTGGGAAATCGCATTTCACGATTTCATTATGCATGGATACTTTGTCCACAAGATCCGCAATTTCTCGATCCGTGATGGCTCGATGGACTACCTCCTATCGGGACTTTTCCCGATGGCTCCGATCACTGCCACCCGTCCCAAGAACGGACGGTCTTGATCGCTTCTCGCTGTTTCAGGGTTTTCGATGCTAATGTGCCTATGTCTTCGGAATTCTCAATTTTTTGATACTCCGGTTGGCTGACAACTGGCCCCTCTCGCTGGCGCTATCCTCTCTCTCTGACGTGTGATCAGCTAGCCCCACTCATCGGGGTTTCAGACTTCGCAATTTTGAAATGCAGAGATTTCGTGTCCACGAAACCCCCAATATGTCGATTCCCGATTTTCCGATTGGGCCAAACGTCGATGGTTCTCAATGGTTGCCACCTGTCCCACTGACGGACGACTCTGATTGTATCGGGAAATTGTGTATCGCAATTCCTTGACGCAACGGTTCTACACCCCTGAAATTCCCGATGGGTAAAATCCCAATACCTCCCAGAATGCTGGCACGTGTCCCTGCCGAGATCAACTGCTGGGATCCGTTCTCGGGATTTTGAGAACCACAAGGTCCTGATTCTCTGGCTTAACAAAACCTCGATGACTCTGATATCCCGATGGCTCCTCCTCCGCACACTAGGACTTAAACCTTGCGCAACTTCTCGAGACCTAACGGCTGACGGGATTTCACCCAAGATCTAACGGCTCAGATCCGTTCTCCTGCGTAATAGATAGCTCTCCTTCAGGATAATCAATTAGTTGCATAAAACATTACATAGTGTTAAAATTTCTTTCTTGGCAAGGTTAAAATTTGTATGGGTCTATAGTTCCTGAGATTCTTCATTATTTTAAAATTTCACTGAGGCTAGTACAGGCAACTAGTTTACACTGTTCCCGCGTGATACAAGTCTTCTAAATTTCCTTTGTCCGACTACGCATTGGTAGTTCCTTATTTAGGTAAGTTCGAGATGAAGTAGGATTTTTGAAGGTCCTGCAAATGTCCTTTTGCATTTTATTTAGTATAATTTGTGTAGTCATTGGATCTTGCCAACTTCAAGCCTTCGATAGAATCTTCCCTCGGCATTTTCATTGATTTCAAGTGTCTATTCTACCCGAAACTTCATTGACAAGTATTGCTCAAAATAAAATTAAGTTATCATCTCTGTTTTTCGTGCTTAATAGCTTTATTCAGGTTGCTTTAAGGGTAGCCATTTGTGGGAAGTGATCCCTCAAACTATCTGGTTTGCTGCCACTTATTTTAAAGGGCATCCCTTTAAATATTCAGACTAAGACTGTATTATCCATTTATGATCCGGTTAAAGGTTATTGCCTAAAGCTGTTGCTTGTGATATATTTATGAGATCATTTGCTTGGGTAATGTAAGGGTGCTACCTTCTGTATATTTTCAGACACCGTATCAGTCATATTGGGTCAAACTGAACGTGTTTTGTTTGTAGTTTAAGCGTGGCTGGAGTTAACACTCGGGGTTTTGTCCCTTAGGCCCAGATTTCGAACTAAGACGCTCTGATACCATATGTAACAACCTAATAATTCTAAACATCATTAAGTTTCCTAAGCCATTTATTTTAAAATCTGAAACAATAACTTCATAGCATAATATTGATTTTTATAACAGCAACTTCAGTAACTTAGATTTATAAATAAATACTGAATTCATGGCAGAATGAAATAAATACATAACTTAACAAGTACCTAGTTCTGATGCTAATTTCTATTGCCTCTTTGCTTTGCTCCTGTCTTCCTGCTACCTAATACACAGATCAATCCTGCCAAAAACAAGAAAATAACTGCCCAAAACTACTGTCCTCCCTGCCAACAAGGAAAACTACCTAGCTCCAGGATATCTATGGATATCCTAGCCCCCGTGCCCAAAACCTCCAGCAACTCGGTGCCTCAACTGATCAAAAGTCACAACCAGAAAACTCTCTGCTCACAGCAAGTGTCATAGTCCTCTGAAAAATCCCTCCTCCGTCAAATCCTCCTCCCGTCAACCTTTCCCCCTTCCCTTATTCCTCCTTCGCCGACTCATGCAGTTACTCCTTCCAACCACCCTCTGTGCCTGTCCCTTCGCCTTCCTTAAATGTTTTATCTTCTTGGGATTCATAGGCTCCCTCTCTGCATACGCAACCATTTTATAACATTTTTCATTGATCTTTTAAATTTATTTCTCAGGTCATTAAATGTGATCTGTAGTTAGAGTATTACTTAGTTAACCACAATTATTTTCTTTAATTAATTTTACTTTATACTCTTTAAATATTTATTTAACTAGGGTCGTTACAATGTTGGTTTTAATAACTAGCAACAAGCACACATAAACATTTACAAAGCAAGGGACAACAAGATTTTACACTCAACAAAACCCTGAAGGGGAAAATTATATTTAATTAATCATTCCCATGTGTGTTTCTATTATACAATTGGTCTCTTTATATAACAATAGGTGACCATAACCACTATGTCATAATTAGATGTTTAGCTCAACCATATGCATAACTATCTCCATTAGTATCTCCTTAAACATTTCTATGAATCTCTGAATCGATCTTCATCCCTAACATCTCTCTTTTCTTATTATCTCTAATTCTTGCATAGGCTTCTATGATTGGTCTACATCATTACAAATACATAATATAATTTGGAGATTATTCTTGATTCACAAGTAGGACTTAATCCTTAAATTAAATCAATTTTTTCAAGGTGTTACTCAAATATCCCAAGAAATGGGTAATGAAGAAAGCTTCCATACTATGCATAATCCATGTAAATGTCAATGTCCATATAAAGAAGAAAATGTAACCAAACAATTCAAATATAAAGTGATTCATTTAAATAGTGATTCATTTAAATGATAATGATGTTATGAGAAAGTTAGTTAAAATATCTCAAATTATCCAAGTCAATATGTCATAATGTGCATGTCAATATGGAGAGACTTGTTTGTAAATTGCAAGTAGGAGAAATTGCTCTCTACCTTATATGTGATGCACTTGTCGACTTGCATGTATTTGAAAATTCAAGGTTGAAGAACTACTAAAACCTTGTTAACTAACACATTATCAAACCTTTGGGAGTATGTTTTTTCCAAGGAAAACTTTGTAGGAAAACCCCACGCACTTCTCTGCATTTCATAGATGGTACCTAGTGCAAAAACATTGGTGTTGATTACAGTGACTAACCCAATAGGGACATCGATTGAGGCACGCAATAGAGGCAAGAAGCCATAGGAATCAACCTTGAGACCTCTAGCATAAAGCTCAAAGCACTCAACCACTCGAGCTAGCCCACAGGGCTAAGACAAAATGTTTAGAACACTTCATCCCACCCTCAAGAACTTAAGTGAGAGTGAGATTGTTAATACCTTTCCAAGGCCATATAAATTTAGGGTTATACCCCTCACATGCACCTTGCATGTGTTCCTATATGGGAATAACGACTACCACTGCTTTCCCAAAAAACAAATCTCAACGATAATTGAACCCAAATGGATAGAGGAAAATTCCTATCACTTCCTCATTGCACCACATGTTCATGTGAACCTTTGGGATTACTTAAAGAAACAAAGACAATTCTATTGATAATCATCATTTTTGTCAACTTTAATGTTTTAGACACATGGCAAATTATGATAATGATTTGGAATTTATAGGGAACTAAAAGGAAGTGATTGTTCCTCTTAGTGTTGAAGGAGAAATATGGATAGATCCACTTAAGAAGTTGACAACAAGAAATTAACCAATTAAATAATTAAATTAGACGTCTACAATAATTATGAACTTGACGAAGAAGGTGAGATTTTATTGGGAAGAGCATTATCAATCAATGACAAGTCATATGATAATATACTTGACTAGAAAATGGACCCTTGCTAGAAGTGTTAATATTGATTCCATACCACTTAAGAAGTATTAGCTTTGAGTAATAAAATATTTCTCTACAACTTAGAAACATTGTAATAGTTAGAAAGACAAAATTACACTTTTTTCATTGTAAAGTAGATCATAGCATGTATAATTTGTTACAATAAATTGTCCTAGGAGAATGACTTCAAGATAATAAAAAGGAAAAGAGGGAAGTGGAAAGAATAAAAAAAACATTAATAAGTTTAGTAATACAAAGAGTCCATCATAAAAGGAAATTCAATAAGAGTTGTGATAATATAAATGAAGTTATATGAGATGTGTGAAATCGAGAGAGAGGGAGAACAAATAAAGCATAGATGGAGACTTTCAATAAAAATAAAGAATGTGAGAAGAGAAGTAATCATGCATCCATACAAAGATTAACAAAGTGCATATCTAAGCATAACCAACCAAGATGGAGTTGTGTGATTGTTGCAAAAAGAGGCTCCAGCATTAACATAGTACAAAACATTATTCTCATTGATGATCCTTACATCCAAGGTTCCATTCTAATCGACTAATGGATACCAAAGTTGATTCCTCAATGAATACAATAGGTCATGGAACTCTTTAAGAACTCAATTGAATTAAACTTCTTAAAATGTTAGCTCATGTACTTCTCTTAGGACAAGAGCACTTTATACATCATGTTGATTCTAGAGGAACTTTCTACAATGTAGGTATATGTGTCATGTCTATAAGGCTTATGTGGCATATAATAAAAAATTGTAGTATTTTGAAATTGACTTGAAAAAAAATAAAATCATATATACTAGCCTAGATCCATATTAGCCACAAATCTATCAAATTCTCAAAGGGATCAAATCCTTCAAAGTGCAATCATTTCCTTAATCTAGGTTGGGGGAGTATTTGTCTTGAAATATGACTTTATTTATCAAGTTGTTGACTCATGGTTTGTGGTAATTATTAATCGATGATTGGATTTATGACGAATTCATAGTGTTGGAAAGTTGACATTGAAAATTAAAGGAGGTTGAACTATTGGGAACTACACTCATGTATGCATCTAATGTGTGTGTGAGAGAGAGAGAGAGTTATTTTTATTTCATTATGTTAAAGAGAAAATAAAAACTTTCTTATAAAGGGTTACATGTTAGTCGAGTCAATCCATTTTTTGAATGTGGGATATACCAAGAAATACTATAAAGTGAAATAAAACAAAATAATCTAAACTTGATGTACATTTTTTAATTCTTATTTCTAATATATAATTGACCATTATAATCTGGGATTTACTTTAACACCCTACCTTAATATTCAATTTACTAACTACACCAATCTTATCCCACAATTTTACATATTTTTCAAGACCCATAGACTTGGTGAAAATGTATACAGTTTGGTCCTTTGTGGAAAAATACAATATCTCAATAGATCCATACTCTACAAGCTTATTGATGAAGTGGAATTGTACTCAACATGATCATTATGCTCATAGAAGACTGGATTCTTGGCTAGTTTGAACACCCCTTGATTTCCACAGAGTAGGGGTGTTGTATCTGCTTGTTGCATCTTCATGTCTGAAAGCATCCTTCTCAACCAAACTACCTCACAGACTCTTTTGATTGATCCTTGATATTCTACTTATGTCTGTGAAAGGACTACCACATGATAATTCTTACCGATCCATGTGACTGCACCCATGCCAAGGTCATTGAATACATATCCAAAAGTTTATTTTCTATCATCCACACAACTTTCCCAATATGAATCTATATACCCACAAGACTTAGGGTCTTTGATTATACAATATAGGATTCCAAAGTCAAGTGTCCCTTTCACATATCTCAATTCCCTCTTTGTTGTAGTCTAATTTTCTACCTTCAATGTTGACATGAATCTAGAAATGAGGATCACAACATATCTCAAATCAATCCTAGTGGCTATAAGGTATATCAAGCTCCCCACTAGCTACATATGTATTGGCTCATTCACTTCCTTAGAGCTGATCTTGGCTAAAAGTTTTAACCCTTTCTCCATAGGTGTAGATGATACTTTGCAATCTATCATTCTGAACCTGTTGAGAAAACTCTCGACATATTTTGTTTGTGAGAAAAAAAATGTTGCTACCTATTTTCCAAACTTCCACACCTAAACAATAATGTAGGAGGTTTAGATCAATCATGTCAAAATATTTACTTATATTATATTTGATCTATTCAATAGTGTTTTCCTCACTACATGTAATAATGATGTCATCTACATATATGACTAGTAGAATGATATTATTACCAATGTATTTGATGCATAGATTGGAATATGAAGGACTCTATTTGAACCCCTATTCATCAAAGTCTTTGTCAATCTTAATGTACCATGCCTTGGGTGCTTGATTCAATCCATATAAGGTATTCTTTAATATACAAACAAGATGTTCCTCCCCTAAAACCTAAAACCCTCGTGATTGATACTTGTGGGCCTCTTCCTTCAAATATCCATTAAGGAAGGCACTCTTCACATCCAAATTATGGAATTTCAACCAGACTATGCTACCATGGTTATAACTCATCGGATGGTCCTCATATTTCTTGTAGGAGAAAAAGTCTCATCGTAGCCAATGCCCTCTCACTTAGAGAACCCTTTTGCAACCAATTGTGCTTTGTACTTGTTGAGTGCATCATTTACCCTTTACGTGACCGTCTACACCCATTTGAAACCAATGGGTCTCTTCCCTACTGGAAGATCTATGAGATCCAAAGTATTATTTTTCATAAGACTCATGTTCAGTTGCCATGGAATTCTCTCATTTAGTTTTTCATATTTCCTCCTCAAACTATTGTGGCTAATAAAATCCCTGAACATTGGCCATAAGAGAAAAGGTAATCATCTTTGGTTTTTGTTTTCTCTTACCTCTTGATGATCTTCCTTCGACCATTTCACCTACCTGAACATATGTAATGGTGTTGTGCCACCACTTTGGCCTCTTCTTGGGATCCTCCTCATCTAAGTCAGTATTGTCACCATGACTTGGGATACTTGTACCTATATCATTTAAATTTTGATTTGGGTTTTCTGCATCAAAACTTACTGGCCTAGGAGACTCATGTTCAAAATATTACCCCCTTTTAAGTGGATCTCCTAGAATATTGAAACCTAAATCCTTAGCCACAATTAGTTGCTTTCTTGTAATTTTGAACCATATAGAAGCTTGGAAAGGTCAATCCTCCACATAAACTATGACATCTCTAATAAATATTAATTGATCGGTGCCAACACTAACCAATCAACAATCTTATTGACTATCAGCGTACCCTATGATCATAAATTTATTTTTCTTAGGGTCTAACTCGGTTCTTTTATCATCTGGAATCTGTTAAGAACCAAATATCAATATAGCATAGAAAATCCTCAAAAAAAGTACTCAACGCCTTGAAAAAGAGATAATTTCAGAGAATAAGCCTCTTCGAGGGGGCAACCTCCTTTTACCCCACTTAAATTTTCAAGTACAAGATGATTCAAAATGAAAATGTCTCCTTGGTATATATA
>JZKD02S2214956.1:49358-64666 GCA_000966675.3 Picea glauca
GTACACGGAATGTACGCTCTCTTGTGTGGATAATTTTGAAATATGTTAGGATGGATCAATTTTTTATTTAGTTTCCTAGGACTTTATCATTAGGGAAGTCCTTTCATCGAGTTTTTTGTTTCTTCAGGTAATTAATCTTGCTTACAGACGATTTTAATTACCCTTGAGTTTTTCACTCAAATAGTCCTCCAAAGTGGTGAAAGGAATTATAATGATCAATCCCCATGGGTGACTAAGTTTTAAGTATGTTTTAAATGACAATTATATAAATCTCCTAGAGTATTGTAGAATTCCGTTAAGTTTTGATAGGATTTTTAAGTAATTAAAATTTTCCGTAAATTGGAAATTTTAATTATTTTTTATGTAAAATGTAAACATTTGGTCCTTGAGGATTTTGTATAGGGGTATAGGTACTCAAATAAAATGGATTATTCCCCCCTACACCATTGGACCAAGTTTCATCTCAATTGGACAATTTTTCTAGGTCAATGTCAATGATGAGTCTAAGTCAGTCAAAAACCAACAATTAATTGGCTAAGGTAAAAAAAAACAAATTTTGTAAAAGTGACTAAAGTCATGGAAAAGGGGGGGGGGATGATTCATAGATCCATTCCTAAGTTATGAAAAAGGTTATAAAGTGAGAAATGACCCCCCATATCCAAGTTATAAATATTTGTTGAGTTTCCCTAAGGAAAGGGGCACCCCTCCTCTTCATGTGAATATGGAAAAAGACAAAAGCTATGGTTGGGAGGGCCCCACACATTGGGTACCCCCCTTGGACCATAGATAAGACATATAAACACTAGAAGGGGGTTCCCATATCCCTTAACCTTATATATCTCTACTAAAGTGTGCCCCCCTCCCATAAAGCGTGCCCCCCTTAGTGGAAGCCCCCTCTTGCATGAGTGCCACTTGGAGAGCATGCAAGGGGGGTCTCTCTTGCTTCTCTCCCTTAAAAGAAAGGCTCATCTCCTCCTTTTGAAATCAAATTTCAGAGAAAATCCATCCTACCCATTTTTCTCCCCATTCTCTCTTGCTCTCCCCCCATTTTCTCTCTTGTAATATTGTTGCCATAGTGCAACCACTCTTTTGGTTAATAGAAGTGAATATTTAGAGGAAATCTTGGTGTATTATTGGTGCTCTTTGGTTGCTCTCATTTGGTGTTTTCCTTTGCTTGAGGTAATATTGTGAATTTTTGTTTAATCTATTTGTTGCATTGTTTAACTTGAAGAACCCCAAGCAAAGTATTTTGATGGGGATAAACTTGTAGTACTATTGCTATAGGTTTATGTGAGTTGCTTCTCTCTGAGTTTGCAAAGTATTTTGTAGACCATATATAATATCTCACCTTCTTTCCTCATTGTGTAGCAAAGATGTTTCAGTTTTGCAGGTTACTCAAATCTTGGAGGGGTGGACTCCAAAAGCTTCATTTCACTTCACATAATTTTCTGATATAATTTTCAATTCTCATTTACTTATTTTCTGCACTCAGTTATCTTCTAAATCTTACACTTTAATCAAGTTTTATGTTCAGATTTTGTATATAAAAATGTATGTTTCGTATACTAACCAATACTAACTCATTTTAAATGGTTTTTAGCAATTTCCAGCAAACACAACTTGTTTTGTTTTGCTGGTTTTCGCTAGTCCAAGGGGAGGTGTTGCCCATTTTTTCCACAAGGAGCTCAAGGAATCATCCTAAGGCCTTGGTGAAAAACCCTCTCTCTATCCTTGCTTTCCAAATCATTGTAAGCAACCCATGAGAGTCTCTTGGGCTTGCATTCTTTTCATTTTCATAATCTGTAAATTCTAAAGTATTTTGTAATTTTTCTTTGCCCACATCTTGCATGTGAGTGGCTTTGCCACCCTTTCAATATCGTGTTGGCTATATTAGTTGTTTAATTTGTATTTTTTCTTAATTTATTTGCCCCACTTCTTCCACAAAGAGAAGGTTGAGTGGCTAGTGCTAACTTGCTTATTTTATTTCAATTCCTTTTACCCACCTTGGCACAAAATCTATAGGCTTTCCCTCCACATTGTGCCATAGTTGTGAGGTTGCAAAATTAATTTATTTTTCTCACCTTTGTCCTTAAGGAAAAGTTGTGTGGCTAGTTTGTTTATTTCAATTTATTTCAAGTTATTTCAATTTGTTATTTGTGCCCATACCTTCCATGTGAGTGGATTTTCCACCCTTGCAATATCATGATGGCCAGTTAGATTTATTTTTCTTTCAAAGTAATCAAACTCGTGCCCTGCCTTTTGCCCCATATTCCCTACCCTTTCCACTTTTCGGATATTGGTTAACAAGAAAGGACAAAGGACTGTGTGGCTAGTTTAATTAGGCACCTAGATCCATTATTGTTTTAACCATTAAAAAGGGGTGAATTGGGAGGCTAGAAGAGGTTGAAGTTGGGGACGATTTCACTGCACTATGTGTCTTCTTTGTTGAGCACCCAAGCATCTTGAATTTGATCTTTGGAGCTAGGGAAAAACCTTGTTGTTCTTCTTATTGAGAACCCAACACTTCCTCTTGGTTGAAGGGATAAGGACTCGGGGTAGTAACATAGTGTAGGTATACAACTTTCACACTTAATTCTCCCCTAATTCAAAGAGAGACATAAAATCTATTAAAATTAACCTACATACATGCATACATTGCAACACATTCACTTTACGTTTCCTTGCAATTTCCTTTTCAACAACTGATTTTCAAATACTTTCATTCTTTTGCAACAAGTTATTTTTATGTGAATATTTACATTTCCTAAGCATTATTTATTTTTTATTGCAAGTATTCTTGATTTATCAGAGAATCAATTATTGAGTATAAATTTATTTTTTGATTCATTTTGCAAGTTATTCCATTATTTATTTTAATTCAATTTGTATAAATATCTTGTACTTGTGCATAATTCAATAATTGGGATTGGATGATTTTTAGGCATTGATCTATTTATAGTTTTGTAAAGTAAAAGGTTTGCTTGTCATTGAAAGAATTGCATCCTTCCATTGATGTTTGTCATTGGGTTGGGTCTACCTAATCAATAAATCAATTAACTCCTAGAACATTAATAAAAACTTCACATGGTTTAGTAGGGTCAACCCCCCTTGGCTTCCCTAGGAGTGAGCCTAGATGGAAGGAGTCTATATCGAGGTAATAATGGGTCTAGACATATGTTTGTTCCTCCAAAGACACATGAACTGTGTTGGATACTTCTCCAAGATTGTAGGTGTGTATTAGGAAGGCAACATATTTGGCACCATTTCCGAGGATAAGTCTCTTATCTTTGGTTAATTGACAAAATTTAATTAATTCTTTAAAAACTAAGTAATAAACTTTTCCCTTAATTTATCATAACTTGAGTTTTTTTATTTGACATTTCTTAGTCTCTAAGTGGAGACTCCACTTAATCATTTCTTTAGGTATCCTACCAGGAGAAATCCGCAAGGGTTGGTTGATTCCCTTCTTGAACCTGAAAGGGTGTATAGGAGGAGAATAAATAGACTATCTCCTCATAGTCTCCTTAAAAGTCTTGGAGAAGAAGCAATCTCTGATATACATCTCTTGTTTGCACATAATAATTCTACAACTATGGGTGATCCATTGAGTCCATGTAATTTTGTTAATATTCAAGGTTATCCTCGTCCTATTCCTGACAAAAATATTGAGAAATTGCTTTCTTTTCACAGAAACAATGTTGTTAGTGCTAAGTCTCACATCATGAATTTCAACATGTGCATCCTAAAATGGTGTAATGGTCACAATTATGAAGATGTGAATATGATTCCTTAAGTTGGTTCATGGAACAGGATGATGACAAGTTTAGCACCTTGGAATAAATATAGAAATCCTTCAATGAAATATGGGGTGATCAGAAGGAAGACCGTCATTTATTGGTTTCCCTTAGCTCTAGTCAAAAGAAGGAAAATGAAAGAATGAAAGAATTCAATAAGAGATTTAATGACTTGGTTAAGAGCCTCCCTCAAAATATTAATCTTACTGATGCATCTATTTTAATTCATTATATGGAATCCTTTGAGGGTGAAATCAGATATTAGTTAAGGGATAAAGAACCAACAACTCTAAGGGATGCCCAAAAGTGTGCTATAAAGATAGACAAGAATATGCAAGACACTAGGAAGTCAAATCTTCCTAGTTTCTCAAGGGGAACTTCTTACAAACCCAATGAGGAGAGGAAGAAGAGAGTGGAAAATCAGGAGTCTTCTAATGATGGAATAAAGGAGATCACTCAATTAATTAAGAAAATGGAGATTAACTAGGATAATTGAATGAAGAAAATAGATATTAACCATGCTAATCAAATAAGAGAACATGCTAATCAGATGACAGTCATGCAAAATAGGTCGGTGGCCATGGAAAGGGATCAAGATAATAGATCTCATAATAAGACAAATGATAAGTGGAAAAAGAGACCCCCGCCATAAGAGAAAAGGTCCCCAAATCCTTTTGAGTCTACTAACTTGGTTGACCACCAAGTTATCCCATATTGTAGACCTTGTGGGAAATTTCATAAGGAATCAACTTGCCAATTTTTTCTTCAAAATTGTAATGAAGGGGAACCCTCTAGACCAAAACATGAGCAAGTTAATATGTTTGGTAATGAATATAATGTTGGCATGAATGAATGGATGGAATTAATGGAGCATAGTAGGGAGATAAATTGAATGAATAAAGTTGTGGAAAAAGTAACATAACATTTTGGTCCTAAGCCTACTCCCAAGTAAGTATAAGAAATGGCTAGATATAGAGGTTTCACTTATCAAAGATATGGGACAAAAAATCAAGATAGGCCTAAGACACCTCCTCCCCCTCCTAAATCAATTGTTCCTACAAATTCATAATTAAATATTGACTTAGGAGGGTGGTTGAATAATTTAAAAATGTTGGACCCTGTGGCATAAATTATGAAAATCCCATCTCAGAAGAGGAAATTGCTCAAAGCTATAGAATCCTCCTCAAGGTAATGGTGACAAGATACGAGTTGCAACTTACCAGGATGCACCTGTGATTTTACAAAATTGGGATAGGGGAAATGAAAAGAATCATCTATTTTTTCTTTCTCTATTTATCAATGATTATCTTCTTCACAATTGCATGCCTGATTCTAGAGCAAGTTCAAATGTTATGACTAAGAAAGTAAGGGAACAATTAAATTTAAGGATTTCAAGGCCTTATCATAACATTTGTGCTATGGATAGTAAAACATGTGAAGTACATGGTTTGATAAAGGGATTACAAGTGCATTTGGATGCCTTCCTTGATATTCAAATAGAAATGGACATAATAGTGATTGATGTGCCTGATGCATGGGGTATGTTGCTCTCAAAGAAAATAATTGTAGATTTGGGGGGTAGTATACAAATGGATTTAACTTATTCCACCATTCCCACTCCATATGGGGCCATGTTTAGATTAAACAAAGAATTGGAAAGAAAATACCATGTTGAAGATCCTAAGAAACCCATAAATCATCTTGTATATCGTGAGCTAGAGATGGGATGTTATGACATACCATCTAATTTTCTAGCATCTGTCAAAGAGAGACTTAAGGATGAGCTCCCAAATGTTTGTAATGTTTGGGATACCATGGATTCTTTTGATGGTATTTTTCTTGAAGAAGCTTCAATAGAAATGGATAGTGATGTGACTTCTTCATAAACATGAATGGAGTTGGATTTGTCTTTCGATATTGCATCATTGGCTTCAATTCGCCAAGTTTGAGATGAATCAATTAGATGTCAGGAAGAATTGGATAGAACTTTTTTGGCCATCTATTCCATATGTCTTAGAAATTGGGGATATTTGTTTTGACTAAGATGATGTCTTCAACAAATAGGACGAGCATAAAAAGGATAAAAAAAAATGGAACAAACCTAGTAGAATATTGTAAGGATAATAAGAAAGTTAATGATGATAATAACAGTCAACATATCATCCCTATGGAAGATTATTCCAAGCCTTTCAAAGAATAATTGAAATCATCAGACATTAAATCTTTTCACTTGACACCAATGAAACTTCATCAGAAAGGGTCCAAGGAAGATTCTATCAAGTGGTTGAGAACTAGGAAAAAGGGTTCACATTAGAACATAAAAAAAAAGGGTAACTTGTATAAGTCTTTTGAAAACTCATCTCATCCAGTTGGATGACATAAAGTTAGATATGATAGTGAAAAGGCTCCACCTTGAAATGATCTTCAATGCAACCATTTGTTGTCCAAAGGGACACCCTTTGTAACATATCTTTAACCTTTCTCTTTTGATTCTTTCAATTTTGTCATTATTTCATTTATGTATATCATTCATTGTATAGTCATTTCATTTATTTGATCATTGTCAATATCATTTCATTTACTTGATTATTATTTATTCCTTTCACACATGTACTTATGTTGGTTATTGGTGAGAACTTTGTTTTGCAAATTTTGAGGTTCTTGCATGCTCTCCTTCTAAAAGATCAAGCACACGTCCCCATGTGGAGCCATATGTCGGCCTCCTATTGTGACTAGGTGGAAACATCATGTACCATGAAGATATGCACTTTGTGGCATGACAAAGTTGAATACCTACAGCTTAGTAGGGCAATTTCCCCCCCAACACTTATTTCTATGTACATGGAATGTCTGCTCCCTTGCATGGGATAATTTTTTTATATGTTAGCATGGATCAATTTTTTATTTATTTTCTTAGGAATTGATCATTATTGAATTCAATTCATCAAGTGTTTTTTTTCCTCAAGTAACTAATCTTGCTTACCGACGATTTTAATTACCCTTGAGTTTTTCACTCAAATAATCCTCCAAAGTGGTGAAAGGAATTCTAATAATCGAGCCCCATGGGTGAATAAGGTTTAAATATGTTTTAAATTACCATGATATACATCTCATAGTCTTTCAAAATTTCGTTAAGTTTTCATAGGATTTTTAATAATTAAAAGCTTTCGTAAATTGGAAATTTTAATTATTTTTTATGTAAAATGTAAATATTTGTTCCTTGGGGATTTTGTATAGGGGTATGGGTACTCAAATAAAATAAATTATGACCCCCTACACCCTTGGACCTAGTTTCATCTCAATTGGACAATTTTTCTAGGTCAATGTCCATGAGGAGTCCAAGTCAGTCAAAAACCAACAATTAATTGGCTAAGGTAAAAAATCCAAATTTTGTAAAAGTGAATAAAGTCATGGAAAATGAGAGGGAAATGATTCCTATAGTCATTACTAAGTTAGGAAAAGGTTATAAAGTGAGAAAGGACCCCCCATATCCAATTTCTAAACATTTGTTGAGTTTCCCTAAGGAGAGGGGCGCCCCTCCTCTTCATGTGAATAAGGAAAAAGATAAAAGCTAAGGTTGGGGAGGGCCCCACACCTTGGGTTCCCCCCTTGGACCATCGATAAGACATATAAACATTATAAGGGGGTTACCACCTCCCTTAACCTTAGATATCTCTCCTAAAGTGTGCCCCCCTCTCTTAAAGTTTGTCCCCCTTAGTGGAGCCCCCCTCTTGCATGAGTGTCACTTGGAGAGCATGCAAGAGGGGTATATGTTGCTTCTCTCCCTTAAACGAAAGTCTCCTCTCCTCCTTTTGACATCAAATTTCAGAGAAACTCCATGATGCCCATTTTTCTCCCCATTTTCTCTTGCTCTTCCCCCATTTTCTCTCTTGTAATATTGTTGCCATAGTGAAACCACTTTTTTTGTTAATAGAAGTGAACATTTGGAGGAACTCTTGGTGTTCTCTTATTGTATTATTGGTTCTCTTTGGTTGCTCTCATTTGGTTTTTTCCTTTTCTTGAGGTAATATTGTGAATTTATGTTTAATATATTGCTTGCATTGTTTTACTTGTAGAACTCCAAGAAAATTCTTTTGTTGGGGATAAACTTGTAGTAGTATTGTTATAGGTTTATGTGAGTTTCTTCTCTTTGAGTTTGAAAAGTATTTTGTAGACCATCTAAGATATATCACCTTCTCTCTTAATTGTGTAGAAAATATTTTATAGGTTTGCAGGTTACTCAAAGCTTGGAGGGGTGGACTCCAAAAGCTTCATTTCACTTCACATAATTTTCTGATATAATTTTTAGATCTCATTTACTTGTTTTATGTGCTCATTTATCTTATAAATCTTACACTTTAATCAAGTTTTATGTTCCTATTTTGTATATAAAAATTTATGTTTCATATACTAACCAACACTAACTCATTTTAAGTGCTTTTTAGCAATTTCTAGCAAACATAGCTTGTTGTTTTTTGTAATGAATTGTCAGTCCAAGGGGAGGTGTTGCCCATTTTTTGCCACAAGGATCTCAAGGAATCATCCTAATGCCTTGGTGAAAAACCCTATCTCTATCCTTGCTTTCCAAATCATTGTAAGCATCCCAAGAGAGACTCCTGGGCTTTCATTCTTTTCATTTTCATAATCTGTAAATTTTAAAGTATTTTTTAGTTTTGTTTTCCCACATATTGCATGTGAGTGGCTTTGCCACCCTTGCAATACCATGTTGGCTAGATTAGTTGTTTAATTTGTATTTTTTCTTAATTTGTTTTCCCCACTTCTCCCACAAAGATAAGGTTGAGTGGCTAGTGATCAATTTTCTTATTTTATTTCAATTATTTTTACCCACCTTGGCACAAAATCGGTAAGCTTGCCCCCCATATTGTGCCATAGTTGTGGGGTTGCAAAATTTTATTTTTTTCCCCACCTTTGTCCTTAAGGAAAATTGTTGTGGCTGGTTTGTTTTTTCAATTTATTTCAATTTGTTATTTGTGTCCACACCTTGCATGTGAGTGGCTTTTCCACCCTTGAAATATCGTGAAGGCTAGTTATATTTCCTTTTCTTGCAAAGTAATCAAACGTGTGCCCCACATTTTGCCCCATATTCCATCCCCTTGCCACTTTGTGGATCTTGGGTAACGAGAAAGGGAAAAGGACTATGTGTCTAGTTTAATTAGGCACCTAACTCCATTATTGTTTTAACCATTGAAAATGGGTGACTTGGGAGGCTAGAAGGGGTTGAAGTCGAGGATGATTTCATGACACTACATGTCCTCCTTGTTGAGCTCCGAGGCATCTTGGATTTTACCTTTGGAGCTAGGAAAGAACCTTGTTGTTCTTCTTATTGAGCACCCAACACTTCCTCTTGATTAAAGGGATAAGGATTTGGGGTAGTAACATAGTATAGGTTTGCAACTTTCACACTTAATTCCCCCCTAATTCAAATAAAAGCATAAAATATATTAAAAGTAATCTACATACATTGAAACACATTCACTTTTTATTTCCTTGCAATTTCATTTTCAACAACTCATTTTCAAGTACTTTCATTCTTTTGCAACAAGTTATTTTTGTGTGAATATTTACATTTACTAAGCATTCTTTATTTGTTATTGCAAGTATTAATCATTTGTTAGAGAATCAATTGTTGAGTATAAAGTTATTATTTGATTCATTTTGTAAGTTATTACATTCTTTATTTTAATTCAATTTGTATAAATATCTTTTACTTGTACATAAGTCAATAATTGGGATTGGATGATTTTTAGGCACTAGTGTATTTATAGTTTTGTAAAGTAAAAGGTTTTATTGTCATTTAAAGAGTTTCATCCTTTCATTGTTGTTTTTCATTGGGTTGGGTCTCCCTAATCAATAAATCAATTAACTCCTAGAACATTAATAAAAACTTCACATAGTTTAAAAAGGTCTACCCCCCTTGGCTTCCCTAGGACTGAGCCTGGACAAAAGGAGTCTAGATCGAGGTGATGGTGGGTATAGACTTAGGTTTGTGCCTCCAAGGACACACCAAGTGGGTTGGATACTTCTCCATGATTTTAGGTGTGTATTAGGATGATAACAATACTCCTTCCCAGTTACCTCAAAGACCCGAGAACACTCTATGTACACTTCTTACTCAATGATCCCATTAAGAAAAGTTGTATTCACATCCATTTGATGTATCCTCCCTACCATAAATGAAACCAAGAACACAACTTCTCTATTGGAAGTGTACCCAAAAACTAGATAAAATGTCTCCCAATAGTCCACTTCCTCGCTCTCGGAGAACCCTCTCACCACAAACCTCACTTTGAACATCTTGATGTTTCCATATGTAGCATGCTTGATATTACAGAGCCACATGGAAATCACCACTAAATTCCCCTCTAATCTTGGCACTATGTCCCAAATATCATTCTTCATGATGGAGGTGTACTCCTCCATCACGACATCTCGCCATACCTGTTTGTCTGTTCCCTCCTGAAAAGTGAAAGGCTTGGAATCTAAAATGTTTGTCATCAATGCAATATAGTATGGAAACTTCATTGGAGGTATTCTCTCTAGGAATGTGATCCTAAGAGTCTCAATATTCTCCTAATCATCCCTCAATGTCTAACTAAACCATCGATGCCTCTTGACAGAAGTGGAAGGGGCTCTTGTCTCCCCTTGTTTACCTAAAGGATAATGTACTTCCCTAGAAATAATTGGTGACCACAACTCAACATTTAGAGCTTCCTACTCCTCATCATATGCCACTAGACTAGGCTCATGAGACTTCTTAGATGAAAATTCTTCCTCAAAATTTACATCCCTTCTTACAATTGCCTTCCTTTGTTATGGAATATATACACTATAATCCTTTAAAGTCTCATTGTAACCCACAAACAAATCCCTTCCTGTTGGATGACTCCAACTTGGTCCTCATCTCTATTGATACATGGATATAAACCAGACAACCAAAGATGCAAAAATGACTCACTTCTGGCTTCACACCAATGAATGCCTCCTCGGGTATATTATCCTCCAAGATATTATGAGGAAATTGATTCTTAATGTAGACTGTTGTGTTACATTCCTCTTCCCAAAGAAACATAGGCAAGTCATTGTCATGTATCATGACCTTAATAACCTATATGATGGATCAATTCTTCCTCTATGCAACCCCATTCTATAGTGGGTTATATCAAACTATCATCTCACTCTTGATTCCTTCCTACTTGCAGAAACCCTTGAACTCCTTGGAGGTATACTCTCTCCCATTATTCGATATCAAGGCTTTGATCTTATTCCATGTCTTTTTTTCAACTAGAGATTTGAACTCTTGAAACATGCTAAAGACCTCATCCTTGGTATTTAAGAAGTAGTTCCAAGTATTGCGAGAAAAATCATCAATAAAAGAAACATAATACATGCTTATTGTTATTGATGCCACGGACATCAATCCAAAAACATTTGAATGTACTAGGTTTAGAATCCCCTCAGACCTATGCTCACTGATTGGGAAAGAAGGATTGACATGCTTGTCAATCATGCACCTTCTGCATACACCATGTTGCTCAATACTAAAATCTATAAGACACGTGACTATCTACCTCAAAATAGGAAACACTTTCTGATGCAGGTACCCCATCCTCTTGTCCCACAACTCACACAAGTTCTCATTGTTATGCACCAAGGCTCGAATAGGTTCACCCTATAACCTATACACATTGCCTTCTCTAACCCATATTACTTGAGTTGTATCTAGGCTAGAATCCTTCGACCTAATGAGGACTTATTGGTTCTTGAACTCAACTACAAATCCATTATCCTCCATGACCGAAATTGAAAGAAAATTATTCCTAATACCTGGTACAAACAAGACACCGTTAAAGTCTAAAGATTCACCTGACTCGAGCTAGAAGGGGATAGTAACAACTCCCACTACTGGGTACTTAGCATCATCACCAAGCTCAACTTATACTCTTGAGTCTTGCTTCTTCAAACTAGAAAACAACGGTCACGCTGATGTCATATGTTGAGATGCTCCATTGTCCACATACCACAAATTCTTTGAAATTGCTTTGATATAAACACAATATACCAACAAGAAATCCTTCTCGAACTTAACAACAAAGTTGCTTCCCTAAAATGTTGAGGATGCTACCTACCTCTGTTGTTGCTTCCCTTTACCCTTTTTCTTATCTAGACACTGTGATGCAAAATGATCATGTGTATGACAACTGAAGCACTTGATTTTACTCAAGTCCTTCTTTCCTCGTTGTGAGGTTTACTCCTCACTCTTTCCCTTGCCTGTGTTGGATCCTTTACCTCTGCCCTTATTTGACTGACCAAATAGAACTATGTTGTCTTCACCATCCTTTTTTTTGGCCTTTGACTTCATCGAGTCTCCTCCTGGACTAGTCATCCAAAAGCCTCTCAAAGTGTGGAAGTTTTTCCTGATCACAAATACATTTGAAAAATGGTTCTCGTGAAGTTGGGAATCCATTTATTTCCATGTTCACTAAATCTCAATGTTCAACCTTCTCCCCAACCAATGAAAGTTGATCATGAATATGTGTTATATTCATATTAAGGTAATTGGTGATTTGTCTGATCTAGTCATCACTATGGTTATGAGTTTGTTCTGCAATATCATCTTCATATTTATGTTCTAACTCTGGTATACTATAAGCAAGGCATCGAACATATCTTTTGTTGTATTCTTCTTAGATACATGAGGGATCAAATGATCATTTATTGCATCCAAGATCATCCACATGGCCTTGAATTATCTCTTGTTGTGAGCTATCCATTGTTTCATATATGTAGTCGGGGTAGCAATGTCCTTAACA
Source organism: Picea glauca (assembly GCA_000966675.3). Classification (NCBI taxonomy): domain Eukaryota; kingdom Viridiplantae; phylum Streptophyta; class Pinopsida; order Pinales; family Pinaceae; genus Picea; species Picea glauca. Next base: position 61,984 of record JZKD02S2214956.1, read on the forward strand.
ATATCCCAAAGATCATTCTCTTCTAGTAAGAGTGTAACCCTTACCTTCCTTGATAAGAAATTTGAGGCACCATCCAATCTATCCTAAAACCTCAGGCTAGTTGATTCCATCTCTGAGATCTATTGCACAAAATCCCAAATATGAAAATGGAAATTTGAAACCCTCTCATTACTAGTCCTTCATCCCTATAGTTGATTTACCGCTGCAAATCCTAGAGAAACTCAATAAGCGAAATAATCTCTGATACCATGCAAAAAATATCCAAGCCCTAGGCAACTAAATTCCTTATGATCTCAAAAAAACAAGTATATTTTTGAATTTAGTTCATGAAGAAATAAATTTTAGACCGTATCTTTAAGCACACAATAGCTGGAAATCAAATAACAGAAGCATAAAAATTAATTTCACACATACATCGGTAATTGTTGAATTTTTTGCTTATACAACTAACAATTACAATTATTCTTTATTATCACAATCATTTATAACATTAGTTGTATAAATAAAATCATTGAAAGAGAGGCAATGAAAGAAACAATAGAGACACACATTTTATCCTAGGAAACACTCATGGGGGAGAAAAACCAACAAAAACTTCATCAATATAGATAGACCAATGACTGAACATAAGATCCTCCTCTACTCCTTCACTAGGAAGAGTATCACACCACTTAGCCAAGAAATACCAAGATATACCAAGACATAGACCAAGAACCCTCCTTGATGTCACACTTAGTTGCAGTAGCAATTCCTCCAAGACTTTCACACTTCTTCATAGTTGTAGAGATAGTGTGGTGTCTGTTTTCAAATGATACACCATCCTCACATATAAATACAAGTTGTGAGGTGGCACTAGGGTTGTGGCTCTTCACTTGATGGAGCCAAATTCTCCTAGAAGTGGTTAAAACCACTTTCCAATTACTAGGGGCCGACTTTACAAATACCACCATACAAATACATATTTTCCAATCCACAAAAGGGGATTTGATATATACAATAATGACTCAAATATAAGTAGAATATTATTCGAAGTTACAATAATTAAACACTCCCCCTTAACAAGAAGGGTATTCTATTAACAACATTAATAACAACTGACTGGACTCAATACATCATCAAGAGGAGGGAACATTGTCATCAACATTGGGAACACTCTCGGTCATATCTATAGGTCATTGAAAGTTTTTCTCATCATCCACATCAGTAGAAACTGAACATCATCATCATCTACAACATAGAGTTGAAGTAACATCATCATCATCAACAAAATGAAACTGGAACATCAACATCAACAACACAAAGATAGAATATCGACATCATCAACAGCATGAATCTGGAACATCAACATCAACAACACAAAGTTCTAACATCAACATCAACATCTGGCAATAGAATGAGGTAGGTGCATCAACAAAAACATCTGTGGTACTCTGACAGGTCATCCTTACAGGAACTTTGGAATCTTCCTAGGAATCATAAGATTCCCTAGAATACAAAATCATAACTGAGCTACCACAACTGGAATATACATGCACAGGTACTCTGACAGACCATCCTTACCAGACCTTCAATATTTTCCCAGGGATGATCAATCCCCTGGGATATAAAATCATAATTGAGCTACCCATTGTTGGTTAGGATACCATAGCATCATGACCATCACTCCCCCTTTCGAGGGAGGTACTTTCAGACAACACCAAGCTTGTCTCGGAAGTAATCAAACTTCACATGAGACAAAGGCTTAGTCAACACATCTACAACTTGCTCATCTGTGCCAACATATTGAAGATTTAGAACTCCCTTCGGCACCATGTCACGAATGTAGTGATATTGAATCTCTATGTGCTTCATCTTATCATGGAACATTGGGTTCTCTATCATATTTATACAGCTCTAGTTATCACATAAGATCACAATAGAATCCATCTCCAGAACAAATATACCCATCAACAATTTCCAAAGCCATATGGCTTCACAACTGGTAGAACATGTTTAATGTACTATGTTTCTGTCATACTGAGAGAAATACTGGATTATTTCCTGATTTGTCATGAAGTCATGGCTGACCCCAAACTAAAACAACATCCTGAAGTGTTTTTTTTGTCTAAAGAACTTCCATCTCAATCTGAATCAGTATAGCCATACAATCTGAAATCACAATCTCCAATATAACAGATACCATAATCCAACATACCCTTAAGGTATCTCATCACATGATTTGTAGCTACAAGATGAATACATCTGGGCTCCACCAAATACTGACTCAAGGTGTTCATAGAAAATCATATATCTGGTTTGGTATTCATCAGATATGTCAATGAACCAATCATCTATATGTATAGAGTAACATCAACTATTTCTGACGAGAGTGGACATGGCTTTACAGTCCACCATGTCAAATCTCTTCAAAATTTCCACATCATACTTTTCTTGAATAAGGAAAATCTCTTATGGGATCTGTCATACTTCAAGACCTAAGAAATAGTGCATTGATCCTAGGTCCTTCATTTCAAATTCAGCGGCAAGCTTATTCTTACAATTTCTTATGATCTCTTCTTCATCTGTCAAGAATAACTCATCCACACATAGTGGCAATATAACTGGTCCATCACCCATAGGGGTGTAGATCGATTGGCAAGTGTCATGTAAATGGAAGGAAATATGTAAAGGAGGCCTCAAGTTC
>JZKD02S2214956.1:64716-108088 GCA_000966675.3 Picea glauca
TGAATTAAAGGTTGGGATTAGCTTTGTTATACCCTAGCCTAGGTATAACTAAGGAGATTATGTCTCGAGGCCCACAGGTACTAGACATGGAGTACCGAGATCCATATTGACTTGATTTTGGCCCTGGAGGGCCCATCTCTCTTCTTCAGCGCCTCCACCTTGTCAACAACAACAACATCCATCCCATCGGCCTAGTCCTTCAGTAGGAGTGGGTCTTTCTCCATGAGGTAATGAGTCTGAGTATCATGGTATGTGTCACTATGATTCTCAAAACATTTGAATATGTGCATTTAATTATTTTTACTTCTGACGTGTTCTTGGACCTTATGCCTTTCCACTTGTCCACACCTGGGGGGAATGATAAGATGCCCTAGAAAGTTGGTTCCCATAGGGTTTGAGTTTCCACAAGATGGGTTAATGAAATTTCATCATCCATTCCCACCATACTTATCACTTTTCATCTTTTTCCCTCTCATCCATCCCATAGATTGGTTTGGGCATTGGGTTTTCCAAGATAGGAAAGGGTTCTACCTTACCTTGTGTGAAGAAGGGGATAAAGACCCAGAGGGTAAAAGTAGTTGGAAAAAGATAAAATCCAAAAGAACAAAAACTTCGGATGCTTCGCCCAGGGATCCCCAAGAAAGAAATAAAAGGCTTCTCAGCAAGAAACAGAGGGACCCATAAAAAAATCAAGACCTAGTTGGAGGATAGGGGGTCTTATCACGAGCCAACCTATTAAGTCCATGGGCATGTAGTAGTATGACACTACCATTAAAATGGTCACTATGCCAAGGTAGTGGCTCTTGGTGGCATAGCCAAGAGAAAGGCGTTCTCATCACGAGCCAACCTTCTCATCTCCATGAAATGTTTGTGGATAACATTGTCACCATGGGTCACCACGCCAGGGAAGTGTCCCCTAACTAGTCTCTTGAAAGAAAAAGCAATAAGATAAAAATATAAAAGGCATTGAATGGGATTGGAAACATTCTCATCCATGAAAAGGTGCAGTTCACCCTCTTCAGAGGAACCCATAGGTAATCCATACATTCCCCTGTCACCACTACACCCATTGCTCAAACATCCCTCACCAACTCATCCACTTACATGGCCTTGATTTTTCTTCACCTGGAAACATCCCACGTCCAATGATAATTAGCCCAATAGGACCTCCTGGTTTCCTCTCCAAACATGGCTTGTAGAATAGCATAATGTCTTTGAGCACTTGTCTGGGAAAGGGGGGTTTTATGCACATGTTTAGATAACTAGATTATTAGATGTGATTCACATTGATATGATCCCTATGACTTACGAGACCATGGAGGGTGTACTTATTTTTGTGGTAGGGCCACACCCGATGGAAAAGTACACATGGGGAGATGATTAGTTTGGACCTCCATAGGGCTAAAATCCCACCAGATGGATGATGAGACCCCAGCCTGGGGCAGAGATAGGTCACAGGCTTGCACCAGAAAGATAGGAGGACGTTCCACCAGAGACATCCTAGCAGACCTAGACCCGGGGGGGTATTTCCCTCCTACTATGATGTTGGCCTTGAAAGGCCCATGACATTAGCTTTGTGACCCTTGACGTCACCAACATTTGATGGACACTTTGGAGGTAGTTTTGTGCCAAGTGGCATGTGTAGATTCGTCTAGAGGCCTTGGGAGGCCTAACATTTTTCTCTTGGAGGCCAATGTTTCACCAGAGAGGCCTAAATTCACCCTAAAGGGGCATGACGTCACCTATTCTACTTGATTTAGGGTTTAAATTGTCAATTTTATGTAAAAACTGGATATTACATGTAAACTGGCCATGTCGTCATTTTTTGACTTAATTTTGGTCATTGTAACTATATAAATAAGGGAAAAATCACTCTTATTTTTGGATCATATTTCACTCACACTAAAGTGACGTATGAAATTGTCACCCTAATAAGGGTTTCCTAGCTGAAATTTAGTGCGCACTTCTTGAAGGAGGTTATTTTTGGAGTATTTTATCATTTTTCTTGGTGGAAATGTTCAATTAGGGTTATTGCTAGACGATTCTTGGTGAATGTAAGTAAATTTTCTGCAATTCATCTTCATTGAATGGTTATGGTTTTATTTATCTTTCATTTATTCTAATATTATGAAATTGCTAGATTAAAACCCTACGAGGCTAAAGCACATGTTACTGGTCTTGCCTTAATAACTTTCACGTACTAGATTATGCTAGAAAACCAATTTTCTTGAAGCTTTTTTCTAAGGGCCTTGCCATTGCAACACCCTAGTATATTTTTATTCATCTAGTTATCATCTACTCCATCTTTGAGCTAAATAAGGAGGAAAACCGCTAGGGCCTAGGGTTACCTACTTCCTATTGGCCATTTTCCCCTTAAGGTCTAGTGATTGAAGCCTTGGGATACCAACACTTCAGTAATTAACCTTCTTGTCTCTAGATCTCTTATTATCAATGTGTTCCTTCAATATTACCGCTGCTAAAAGAGACTTCATTTACCCTAAAAGCACTGATCTAAGCCTTACAATTGAGTGATTGATGAAAGCCACCCTCAAAACTTTTACCTTAAGCTCTCTACTAACTATTCCTAACCCTATAATAAACTAATCTACTAACCTACTTGATGATGTTACAAAAGTAGGCTACAACCATCTATTGCAGCACTAAAAGCACCTAAAAACAATTGAAAAGATGATTAATACACCGCCTAATGAGCTTCTGACAAATTCTAGCACTTTGCTATTATTGAGTAATTAGTCTTGGTCATTGTGAAACCATTTTAAGGCATTTATTGTGAAGCTATTATCTTATAAAAAATTTTGTTATAAAACTCTATTTGCTTCATCATATATCAACTATTGTTTTTATTGATAAAGTCCATGGTTTTATGAAGTACTAACAACAAGTTGTGCTTGCAAAAGATATAATTTTTTGTTTCTTTTTTCTGGGAAGGTACATCTGAATACTTCATTACTTTATTGGTTAAAACCCTGGGACTTTATAATTAGTGTGAATTGTGAGAGGGGATACTTTTACAAACACTTTAACCTTTTCCTTCTCAAACCCCCAGGTCATCGGGGGCGTCTCCCCTAGGCCATCAACCCTAAATAGAAAGAGGTATCCTATTGAAGTGATAGAGATAGGATAACCTCCTGTTATGCCAATTTTCCTTTCCTTAACCTTTTCCTTTTGAATAAGTACAAATTGACGAATAACATTTTGGCACCGTTGTTGAGGAACACTTAGTCAATTCTCCTCAAAGACGACACTTTTCAGTAAGCCTTTCCTAAAAAAGAATTTAATTTGCAAATCTTAATTGGAGACTCCACTGAGGGTGATCCCCTCATCTATTTGAGAGTTTCAAGAAAACTATATGGTGACTTCACAAATGATGACCCATAGCAGACGTCAATACCACTTTCTTCTTCTCTCATAGCTCCTATTACCCCTATGGACCCTCCTAAATGGTCTCACGAAGAAATTTTTGGCCCTTTGGACTTAATTAACACCCAAGGATGATTACATGATATCCCCAAAGAGGTTGATTATTGGATATAAATAAATTATCGGGAGAAGTAGGATATTACAGAAACTCACATTGGAATGAGTTTTATGAGTGATATGAATTTCACCAATCAGGAGAAGAACACCCTGACACCTTCATGAGGGTTTTTGCAAGCTCACTCATCGGGAGTGCCATAGGATGGATTAATGGTCTCCCAAATGGAAGCATCAAAACTCCTGAAGATATTGAACGAGATTTCAAGGCCAGATGGTGTAAAAAATAAAGTATGGCCTCCTTTTACTCTCAATACCTCAAAGTTTGCAAACAAACCAACGAAGACGTTAGGGAATTCAATGATAGGTTCAAAACTCTCATTATCAAACTTCAGCAAAATTTTCTCCCAAAGAGTTTTATTCTCCAACATTACCTTAACTCCTTTGAAGGAACTTTACAATTTACCCTCAAGGGTCGATTACCTACAACCCTAGAAGAAGCTCAAGGTGTTTCCTACCAGATTGAAGAGAATCTTAAGTTCGGTGGTGCCATTCATCAAGTCAATTTTTTGAACAATGATTACATTTGGGAGCTAAATAAGGAATCATGGGAGGACTATAGCATGACCTCCCAAAGATTCTAGAGGTAGAAAACAACACTTTCCATAGAAAATGGAGCACGTGTTTCTCAAACATGAAATATGACTTAAATTTTTCAAAACAACATCAACTCTCTAAGGATATAATTACCTTTGAAGGAACCACTCAGTTAGAAAGGTCACTATCACAAATCCAAAAGCCTCTTTCTATGAGACTTCCTCCAAAAATAAAATCTCATCCAAAACCCTCTTTCTATGAGACTTCCTCAAACATTAAAATCTCATACTCCAAGAGAACAAATTTGTCTGAACACTTTGGACCTACAAAATGTTACAAGACAAGAAGATGATCCTAAGCCCTAGTCATGCAAGGACTCTTATTTTGAATGTTATCACCCAAAGGCTACTCATGAGAAACCCAATTTTGTAGATTCCATATTCACCTTGTTCACACCAAGTCAAATCCAAGAAAATCAAGACATGAGGAAGCCTAATATTGAATACTTGAGCCAAACAAATGAGAACTCAAGGGTAAATCTTGAAGATCCCTAGGTGTATGCTGGAAATCTAACCCAACATTTCCCAGAACCTAGTAATAATAAGACCAACCTAAGCATTGATATGGCCTATTTATTACAAAAGGTTAAAAGGATTCGTGAAATGTTGGAAATCCCTTCTTTGAAAAAGCAAATCCCAGATGACTAGCTATCGTTCGAAGAAACTTCCACACTATTACAAACTGGTCATTTTGAACAAAATGAGCAAACACCCTTTCTCACTTCCCCGCTAATAGATGATCAGGGATATAGTGACTACATCTCGGTAGATCCATGCTTATTTCAAGGTTTCCCCACTCTTCCCTTGATAGAATAAGACAATATTAGTGAGATAACATGGACTAAGGGAAAGGGTGACCAGAATATTCCTAGAAATCACGAGAACAATATTGCACTAGGTAATGACAAGGTGTTTCATTTGCACAAAACATACATAACAGATAGTGCTTTGGTAGGACCTCTCCCCATCATTCTGGAGTAAGAAAGAGATACAAATTGGGGTGATTATCATGACGATGCCTCTGACATATCTGAAGACTGGGATAATTATTCTTCTACACAAGAAGATGACTATTTGGTAAGGTTTAGAAGGAGAGGACTTGTCTTCATCGAATGGGAAAGGGATGATATCAAAACTAGTGAAACACATGATCCAACCAAAGAAAGCCTCCATGTATTTACCCTTAATGATTTTCCTTTCACTTCAGAGGAATACTTTGATCAAATACAATGGCCAAAGAAGGAAGAGTATCAAAAAATCTTAGAAAATTATAAGGAAAAATAAGTTGGGATTGTTAGTTTATTAAAGAAAGAAGAAGATAACATGTTGATCAAGCCATCCTAGCAAGAAGTCTCCATAGCAGAACCCCATGCTCCTACCTCAAGATAATACAAGAGGGTTGTAAAAGAGAAAACCATATTAAATACCAAGGATTACAAAGAGGGAGATACAGTCTAGATGTGGGATACAAAGAAGGGAGAGCGTACTAATGTCAAGGGAAGTGCACAGTTTTGTCTTGGACCCTTCATAGTTGGAAGAAAGTTAGTCAATGATTCCTACTATTTCTCTGCATTGGAAGGAAGAAGGCGCTCATTACTAGCTAGCGGGCACCTCCTAAGACCCCATCAAGGGGCAGAGACTTGAATTGATAGGTAAGTACAAGTAAGTAGGTAAGCAAGTGCATTCATTGTATATACCATCTACATTTCATGCTAGAGTAGTTGTATTTCCATTTGTATATATGATTGTTTATTTTCATTTATTGTACCATATATGAGACAGGGGTGATATCACCACCCCAAATGATTACTAATCATTTTTTTTGTGATCAATAAATTCACAGGTCAGGTCAGAGATGTTGAGGTTTGCATGTGCTCTATGGTGATCACATGTCCCCGAGTTGGAGCTAGATGTTATCCCCTAACCTAGGGATAACTAAGGAGATTATGTCTCGAGGCCCATAGGTCCTAGACATGGAGTACCGAGAGCTATATTGACTTGATCCTGGCCTTGGAGGGCCCATATCTCTTCTTCAGCACCTCCACCTTGTCAACAGAAGAAACAACCATCCCATCGGCCTAGTCCTTCAACAAAAGTGGGTCTTTCTCCATGAGGAAATGAGTCTGGGTATCATGGTATGTGTCACTATGATTCTCAAAACATTTGATATGTGCATTTAATTCTTTTTACTTCTGATGTGTGCTTGGACGTTATTCCTTTCCACTTGTCCACACCTAGGGGTAATGACATAATGCCCTAGCAAGCCACTAGGTGAGTTCATGAAAGGTCGTCGCCCATTCCCACCATACTTATCACTTTTCATCTTTTTGCCTCTCATCCATCCCATACATTAGTTTTGGCATTGGGTTTGCTAAGCTAGGAAAGAGTTGTACCTTGCCTTATGGGAAGAAGGGGCTAAAGGCTCAGAGGGTAAAATTAGTTGGAAAAATATTAAAAAACAAAAGAAAAAAACATTTAGATGCTTCACCCAAGGATCCCCAAGAAATAAATAAAAGGCTTCTCAGCAAGAAACAAAGGGACCCATAAAAAAATCAAGACATAGTTGGAGGATAAGGGTCACATCACGATCCAACCTATTAGGTCCATGGGTATGTAACGATATGACGCTACCATTCAAATGGTCACCATGCCAAGGTAGTGGCTCTTGGTGGCATAGCCAAGAGAAATAGGGTCTCGTCATGAGTCAACCTTCTCATCTCTATGAAATGTTTGTGGGTAACATTGTCACCACTGGTCACCATGCCAGCGCAGTGTCCCCTAACTAGTCTCTTGAAAGAAAAAGAATTAAGATAAAAATATAAAAGGAATTGAATGGGCTTGGAAACATTTTCACCCATGATAAGGTGTATCTCACCCTCTTCAGAGGCACCCACATGTAAGCCATACATCCTCTTGTCATCACTGCACCCATTTCTCAAACATCCCTCACCACCTCATCCACTTACATGGCCTTAATTTGTCTTCACCCAAAAACATCCCATGTCCAGTGAGAATTATCCCAATAGGACCTCTTGACGTCCTCTCCAAACCTGTCTTGTAGAATAACATAATGTCTTTGAGAACTTGTCTAGGAAAGAGGAGTTTTATGCACATGTTTAGATAACTTTATTATTAGATGTGATTGACATTTCTATGGTCCATGTGACTTATGAGCCCATGGAGGGCATACTTGTTTTTGTTGTAGGGACACACCCGACATACAAGTACACATGGGGAGATGATTATTTCAAACCTCCATTGGGATAAAATCCCACCAGATGGATGTTGAGACACCATCTAGGGGTGGAGATAGGTCAAAGGCTTTCACCAGAGAGAGAGGAGGACGTTCCACCAGAGACAACCTGACAAGCCTGGACCCAGGGGGTCTTTCTCTCCTACTATGATTTTGGCCTTGAAAGGCCCATGACATCCCCTATGTGACCCTTGACATCACCATCATTTGATGGACACTTTGGAGGTAGTTATGTGCCAAGTGGCATGTGTGGATTAGTCTGGAGGCCTTGGGAAGCCTAACGTTTTTCTCCTGGAGGTCAACATTTCACCAGAAAGGCCTAACATCACCCTAAAGGGGCATGGCATCACCTATGTAAAAAATGGATATTACATGTAAACTGGCCATGTCGGCCTTTTTGACTCAATTTTGGTCATTGTAACTATATAAATAAGGGGAAAATCACTCTTATTTTCAGATAATCATTCACTCACACTTAAGTGAGGTCTGAAATTTGTGCCCTAATTAGGGTTTCTTGGCTGAAACTTACTGTGCACTTCTTGAAGGAGGCTATTTTTGGAGTGTTTTAGCATTTTTCTTGGTGGAAGTGTTCAACTAGGATTATTGCTAGATGATTCTTGATGAATGCAAGTAAATTTTATGCAAGTATTCTTCATTGAATGGTTATGGTTGTATTTATCTTGCATTTATTCTAAGATTATGAAATTGCTAGCTTAAAACCCTAGGAGGCTAAAGCACATGCTATTGTTCTTTCCTTAATAGCGTTTACCTACTAGATTATGCTAGAAAACTAATTTTCTTGAATTTTTTTTCTAAGGGCATTGCCATTGCAACACCCTAGCATATTTTTCTTCATTTAGTTGTCATCTACTTTATCTTTGAGCTAAAGAAGAAGGAAAACCGCTAGGGCCTAGGGTTACCTACTTCCTAGTGGCGATTTTTCCCTTAAGGTCTAGTGATTGAAGCCTTGGGCTACCAACACTTTAGTCATTAAACTTTTTGTCTCTATCTCTCTTATTATCAATTTGTTCCTTCAAGATTGTTGCTACTAAAAGAGACTCCATTTACCCTAAAATCATTGATCTAAGCCTTACAATTGAGTGATTTATGAAAGCCACCCTCAAAACTTTTACCTTGTACTCTCTACTAATTGTTACAAACCCTAGAATAGACTAATCTACTAACCTACTTGTTGTTGTTACAAAAGCAGGCTACAACCATCTATTGCAGCACTAAAAGCACCTAAAAGCAATTGAAAAGCTGATTAATACACTGCCTAATGAGCTTCTGACAAATGATAGTACTTTTCTATTATTGAGTAATTATTCTTGGTCATTGTGAAGCCATTTTAATGCATTTATTGTGAAGCTGTTATATTATAAACATAGTTTTTCTTCATCATATATCAACTATTTATTTTATTGATAAATTCCATGGTTTTATGAAGTACTAGCAGCAAGTTGTGCTTGCAAAAGATACATTTTCTTGGTTTTTTGTTCTAGGCAGGTATATCTGAATACTTCATTACTTCATTGGTTAAAACCCTGGGACTTTTTGATCAGTGTGACTTGTGAGAGGGGATAATTTTATAGACACTTTAACCTTTTCCTTCTCAAACCCCAAGGTCATCGGGGATGTATCCCTTGGGCCATCAACCCTAAATAGAAAGAGGTATCATGTTGAGGTGACAATGATAGGATAACCTCTTGTTATGCCAATTTTCCTTTCCTTAACCTTTTCCTTTGGAATAAGTACAAATTGAGCGATAACAAGATTTACTCTTGGTAAATCCCAAGCTCATCAGAAAAATATCACTCCTACCATGCTAAGCTCTTGGATATTGTTTCAACTTGCAGACATGAGTCTTCATGTCATGTACTTCTAAACCAAATTTTTACATCACATTGTACCAACTTGGTACACTTTCTCATCTACAACTCAATCTGCATAATCATGTGTTGGTTCTATGTGTCTTTTGCAAAGCACTATTTGTCTCACTGCCTGAGAGTATGTCCTCTACTCTCTCTACAATTGTTCCTTTTGGAACTGGGAATTTGCACCTGCAACTGCTATTTCTAAAGATGAGAATGATTGCTTTATTCTCACTGTAGTTGTTGAACTCTAAGAGTAGCTCCTATACTCCATCATGGAAACAAATTCATCTGAAATTGAGAGTGGCTCAATGACTAACACTAAGGGTAGCTAATGCTCATTCTCTGTAGGTAGCTCAATCTTCTATTGTAGTCATGTCTTTGTGGCCCGAATAATGTATTTCACCAACTAGCACTGGAGATAACTCAATCTCAAATACAAGGACAACTCCCTCTAAATCTCATAATGTATCAGAATCATGGTTGTTATGGTTGTATTCACTAGCACTGGAACTATTTCTTCGAATACTGGAGCAAGTGTATCATCATATTCTTCTCCCTCTTGTTGTGAGAATCCTCTGGACACAAATCAGGATTTGTATTGTTATCTGCAACAAGCTTGATCTGGTAGATCAATATTGGAAGTCACCAATGACTTCCCTTCTAGTCTCAAGGAAAAATCCATATCCCAATCCTTCTCACTAGCTTCCTCCTTTGTCACTAAAACAAGGGAATCTTCCCAAGATATTCCATATCTCCTAGAAGTCTCTGAAGATATGATTTGTCCTTCTCAACTCATGGAATTTGTCTGTCAATCCTGGAAGATGTCTTTCTTTTCTCATCTAATCCTCTCTGAGATCAGGCTCACTCTGAGTCTCCATTCTCCCTCTGAGTCTATAAAATCTTCAGAGTCTCTGCAGGATATACTTGGTGTTGAATACCAAGTCTTAATATGAAAAGTTGAGTCATACTTCAAACAAATTTTTCTTCCTGTCAAAGTGGATTCATTATCCATTGACCAAGTCTACTGTGAGTTCTATTCTAATGTTTGGTCATATTTGGAGCCTTCTTCTCCTTACAATCAATCTCCATATGAGATACTTTGTATCTCAAAAGTAGCTTCTTGTCCATCCTCTTTGGTACATGGATGTATATGGTCATGTATAAAACTTGTATAGTCTGCTTCATGCTTCAACTAATATGTTTCCTCCTGCAACTGTTATGATAGATTCCTCAGGGTTATCACCTGTGACCTGACCGAAACAAGAACAACAAGGGAGAAACAACAGACAAGAATAATACTCTTTATAATAATAATAATAAAAAAAAAAATAGTGAGAATGATCGTCATAGTAGATCCTTCAGAGCTATCACTTGTAACTTGCCTGAAACAAGGGTAAAATGTAAGAAATACAATAATAAGGAATGAGAGAAACACTCTTCTAGTGTGATCAATCCTTCCTCCATGGTAACATGGAAACAAAACAAAAAGTTTATCCTAGAGTAGATGTTAGTTATATATAGTAAATGATTACAGTAATCATTTAACTCAATAGTGCTCACTGTTGACGCTTAAAAATGCAACGATGAATACTATACTCGCAAATTATTGCTAATCTCTATTATTATTTATATTAATAATAAACTATTAGGTGGGACCCCCTTGTATACTTGTGGCATTATGATGGATATGTTGCGCTTATATTTTGTTTTCTTATGTGATGGTACCAGCATAGTCTTCTAAAGTTCAATGTTTCAAATCATGGTTTAAAATGTTACGGTGGCATGAGATGGTTGTTTTATTAATGCATGGAACTAGATGACTTTGATGACCACTCACACATTATATTAAGGCTTCCCTTCAAATTAAAGGATTATTATAAGTTTTGGTTTGACATTGCATTAAACATGGTATTAATTGGTTTAAATGGTCTTGATAGGGGATGATATAGCTCTTTTGAATTAAATAACTATACCCAAACTCTAATGTTATCTATTATTGTGACAACAAAGAGGCGCACTAAACCCTAGCTACTATGGTTATGTGCCTTGTTGAATGTTATATGTTGAATTCACATGGGGTAATGTTATAACACATTGTTATTTCATAGAGTTTGACATTACCAAGGGTGGCGCACTATGAAAATGTGATATGGCAATGGATATATGGTTGATTAAATGCTTAGTGCTATGGTGAATTGGCTGGATCATGTGTTGAATTGAATGAGGTTGGATGGAGAAGAGACGTTCATTTACTGCACATCACTCAAACACCCCTCGAGCTCGTCACCCTAGTCATTATTGATTTTTTTTTTTTTGGCTCTAGTAGTTGTTGATGCTCCACATTGTTTGGTCATGAAGGAGGCATACAGTCTAGCTTCTTCCTCATGCAAGATTTTTCCAAGTATGGCTTCCTTACTCTTCCATCCATGATGGTTACTCTGCCCTTTGAATCAATTTTTGGCTAAGGATTGATCGTGGTCTATGTGTTTCTTAAGCTTTTATGGGATATTGAATTGTGTATTGGTGTTGTGTCTATGGTTTCTTATGGTGATTATTCTGATTGTTGGCATTTAAAAAAGGAATGGTTACGCTCTCCTTGTTGTGGGTAATATTTCCATGGGTTTATTGATAAAATAGAAGTGAAGCCTGCTCGGTCATGGCTTGGATTTTGGGTCCGGTTCTCTATGGAAATTTATTATTATGATTTGACAAGCTCTGAGCTTTACGCATGGGTGTTACAACCAGTCTCTTTATTTAAGGTTTTCCACTCCATTTTTGTCTCTCTAGTTGATATTGTTCGATCCTCTGGGTCGCAATGTGAATTGTTGAAAGTTTAAATTGTTTTTTCCCTTGACTTGGCAAAACCCTGAGCTGTTAGCTATCATAATGTTGTCCTCAATGAAACTTTCTCCAAGAACGCATTGCACAGTTGGGTTTAACATCACCCAAAATTTAACTGGAAGCATTATACATGATTTTGGTTGGGCACAGGTTGTGCTTGGATGCTCACATTACAGTGTTGTTAAGAGATTCACTTCTTTTCGTTCCTTATTGGAGGTGGTTGACTATCATTTTGGTAACCCTCACAGTCAAGAGTATTGCTACATGTTATGTGTCTATGGTAATTTTCAAAGGCACGAGTTGTTTTCACTTTTAAAGACTTAATCCTTTGATTGAGCCATCTATTTTTTCCCTCCACTTGTTGTGCTTAAACCCTAAATATGATCTTAATATCATTTTAATCCAGTATGATGGTTGATAGTCATTGTGCATGCTTGGTCTATTGGGAACTATTTGGTTATGTTCCTTGTTGGGTTCTAGAAAAATTTTGTTCCTAAATTACTTATTTGAAGCTTGGGTTCGAAGTGTTGAACGTTATTCGGTTCAATCCTTATGTTGATTGACACCTGTGTGTGAACTGATTGGGGCCCGATTAAGAGTTTCAATGCCTAGTTTGATTGTGTTGAACATTTTTTAAATAATGGGCAAGTGATGGTAAATATTGTGCATGTTCTTATTGGTTTTAAAGAAAAGATTTAGCATTGGAATTATAAATGGTTGTGGCTCAAAGGGTTATTGTGGTTCATCATATCGATTTCAATGTTGTTGTTAGGAATGCTATATAAATATTATACAGATGCAAAGGTTGTTGTAATTGAGTATTTATGGGCATATGAATTATTGTTTGGAAGCCAACAAGCAATTTGTAAAGGAACAAACAGTTTAAGTTGTGGTTTTGAAAAGTGAATATTGTTGAACTGTGGAGGTCTGAACAAAGATATGTTTGATTGTTTGTTTTGATTTATTTCTATATGAATAGTATCCATATTATGTCCCTGCCATTTTACCAATTTTCACTCATTACACCCCACTTATAATCCCAATTTCATTATGACATCCCTATTCTATGAAATAAATTAAAAAGGTATGTGTAACAACAACAAAAGGGATAACACATTAATGGTTGGCAACTGATATTTTGGTATATTTTACACAATTAAATTATTTAATTAATTGTTGAGCAGTATTAATTTGTTTATCCCCTCTTATTATACCACATTTCACTCATTACACTCCCTCCATATGTCCCATGAACCCTATCACCACCGGCTCACTTGGTGTCAATTTCTAAGCCAATTTTTTATTCATGCAAGCAGAATTCCATGAATGGTTTATTAAAGGCTTAGTTACTGATTAATTGTTGTTACAGGATGAGTTTCTTCAGTAGGGGAAACCATGGTAGAAATAACAGTGGAAGGGGAAACTGGAACAGAGGGCCTAGAAGGCTTAGATTTTCCACTCATTTTGATGTTGATCCCCAGGAATTGAACCAGTTGTTCCAAGATGGGTTCTTTAACTAGATCAGGTAAGGAATAGTACAAACTTGACTAGAGAGACCCCCCTTATAGACTCAAAACATCCCTGACATTCAAGTTCCTCCTCATGTGTCCTTGCAACCAGAAGTCCCTACAAATGATGGATGGCAAGAGATTGTCAACCCAATTGTCTCTCACCATCGTGGATGGCCCAATTTGTCATTACCTCCTCCACAACCTGTCAATCCTAATGTCTATATTTCTCATGCTGACTCACCTATTCAATCCTCACATAGTAGTAAAATACTAAAAATTGATGTCCCCCATGTGCAAGATAAAGGCAAAGATGTTGCCTCCCATTCCTATCCCTCAAATGACTCCTCAAAATCTATGTCTTCCTGCATGCATTTGAAAGATGATTGTCCCCATGTTATTAGTGAGATACAACCTCAAGGTTCTAATCAACCACATGCTAATTCTGAGAAATCAAAAGGGGACAACAGTGGAAAAAGAAAAATTGACTCCCAGAGTGGCAAGTATGGCTTTTAGATTGTGTTTTTTAATAATTTGAGTTGATGAAGACAGTTTTACTTGTTTCAAAATTTTGGGACAACAACCCTTGTTTTAATATTTTGTGGATCATATGGATAATATGGATGATGTGAATATTTATATATTTTTGGATATGAATTAAATTATTTCTAATATTTAAATATCTAATTTGAAAGATATTTAAGGGAGCTACAAGGGTGGCATGTGTTTATATCATTGTTCATTTGTGTTATATTTTATGATTTGAAAAGAAGAAAAGACGTGAGTCACAAGGGGTCCCACCTACCTAGTTATTACTAATTAAAGACCCTTAACTATTATTATTATTATTTATTTCTCCTAAACTAAATTAGTTAAGTCAAACTAACTCAACTAAAGAAAGTAGTTGAACTACTTCAACTTATTTGGAAAGCATAAAAGCTAAATGAGAAGACGAAACAAGGGATAATTGAAGGAGAAATCAAGACTAAGGTTTTCTCTTTTGATTTCATGAGATAGTTCAGTTTCCATTCATTCTGGAGTTTATTCAAAGCCTAATTTTCTTTTTGACAACAGGGTCCTATTGTAGACAGCAAGGTTCAAAACCAAACCAATCCATTTAGATGCTTGCTTTAGAGGTGTTGATCCATCCTTGATAATTTGTGTATTCTTGTGTGTTTGTGGATTGAGTTCTATAGCTGATAAAGGATATTTTGCAGAGTCAAATTGGCAGCAGTCTGTGGCAAGTTGATCCAGATTATAAATTTTAGTTTTTACTTCTTTTCAGAGTCCTTTTGTATGGTGTTCATCGCGGATCTCTAAATTAGACTTTGGTCCATGCCCTCACAGGGGTTTTGTACAGAGAAAAACACTTTTGATATCTCGAAATGAAATAAATCATATTGTTATTATGTATCATTTGTGTGTATTCATGACTTGGTTACTTTTTCTTTTTGATCTCCATATTTACTTTCTATAATTTGTATACATTTCAGAAAATTATATAAAAATTTATGTTATTTTGCAACATTCGTTTTATTAATAAATCGTCCTAAACCCTTGAAATTAATACTTGTGGATTGGGAAAATATTTTTGATGCTATAAAACATAGGGTGATATTCCTCACTATATTTTCCTAGCCAGGAAAGATTTGAAATGATTGAGTAAGGTAAATCATACATTTTATCAACATTTATTTTGGCGACCATACTAGGGAGATCTTCCATATATCTTTGGTTGTTTGTATTCATGATGATCATTGAATATTTATGCTTTTGATTCTTTGACTGTTTTGTTTTCCTCATGACGGTACCTATTACAAGGCAACCCAATATTGAGCCGATTCTTAAATACCAAACCAACATTTCTTTAACTTTATTCAATACCATCTTAGAAACCACTAACACTCAGGCTGAGATTGAATGCTCGTGGGAAGTAATTGAACAAGACATAAGTGTTCAAGAATGATGGGAGGTCGGGCAAAGGAAGCCTAGGAATCAGCCATAGTTTTATTTTTCCTAAAGTTTTGATCTTCTTTTCATGTCCTTAAACCCTCGCATATCTAAGAGAAGAAGAGATTTATCTCCTGAAATCACCCCTATCACTGAAATAGCAAGAAGAAGCGTTGTTTTTTCAACCCAACAAGGTAATCTAAGGAGAACTTTGTCTGATTTGCCTAGTTTGTCTTTCTCTCCTTTACCCATCTTTCAAAAAATGGCCTATGTGGGTGGCTCTAGTGGCACTGGAAGTGATTCTTCATCTCAACCCTCAGTCTCGTCAATGATTGGTAGCTTATATAGCCATCAAGTCCCTGTCCAATCTACTACCAACCCCACCAAGGTCATAAAAAAGTATGGCCTCTTTCTATTTGTAGAGGATGCTACTACTACCCCATGGCATGTATCCTCTCCTCTGAACCTAGCACCTGCTACTCATCCACTTCCAAAATTCAAGGGGAATCTCCCTAGGTTTTCAGGAAATAACATAGCCACTACAAATGAACACTTGGTGGCATTCTCTAATGCTTGTCATAGTATAGAAGCTAATGACAATGATGCTTGTATGCACTTATTTTTTAACTCCCTTGAAGGAAAAGTAGTGACAAATTTCTTTGATCTTCCTCCCAATATTATTTCCACTTGGGAAGAGTTAGTTTACTAGTTCAAATCTACTTATGGGTAGTCTAAGAGCCCAGCCAAAAAATTACGGGAATACAATAACATTGCATACAAAGATTGTGATACTATCAAGTCTTTCAACCTACGTTTCACCAAGTTGTATAATCAAATTCCTGAACTTATTCTCCCTCATAACCAATCTACTTTTATGCATTACTATAATGCTCTACCTTCCCCTTATCATCATAGGCCTGAAGAAAAAGCTATTGAAAATATTGGTTTTTCTCTGCATACTTGTCTATATTATGAAGAACATTTGGAAAGAACAGGTCTTCCCAAGGGAGACTCAATTAAACAAACGAACATGTCTTCCCTCTTATAGATTGTACAAGATATGAATAATCGAATGATAGCATATGAGTGAAAAGGAAATTTTCCTTCACTTACTCTTGGGGCCCCATCTTCTTCTTCACCACCTTTTAGGAATCCCAATGAAAACAACTTTCAACCCAAAGCCATCATGTCTCACAGTTGGTGTAAATTTTGTGAGGAACATCACGAGGAAAGTAATTGTGAGGTAAAGAAGAGTGCCAGAGATAAAATATTTGGAAAAAGTCCTGAAACTACCATTGTTGTTATATATTTCGCAGAACCATTGACCATAAACACTAGGAATAAATCCTATGCTTCAAAAGGAAAATATGATCCCTCTCGTACTTATTCTATCCCAGGATCATCTTTGCAAGTTGTTGTTGAATAAACTACCAAGACTCTTGATAGTCAAGGAACTCCCTCCCATATTCCCTCTTCCAAATACAACATTCTCAACCAGTTAGCTAATATCAAGGTCGATGCTACTCTTCTAGACATGGTTGTCGTCCCTAAGAAACAAAAGCATCTGAAAAATTTCATGGAAGGAAAATATTCCACCATAGCCAATATCTTTGAAGAGATAAAAGAAGAGGATTCTAGTGTAAATAAAGTAGGTGTAAATAGAGTTAGACACTCTGTAAAAAATAGCCTATTTTTCATTTTTGTAAATATTATGGACAAAATAGATCGTTGTTTCCTAAATGACGATAGTTCAGGCCCAAGCGTAATGTAGAAAATTATTATGGAAGAGCTAGGCTTGTATTGTACCAATGAAAATGATAGAAACATGCTCTCTTATAATAGTATACAACAATCAACCATAGGTGAAATCAAATATGTCACTTTGGTTTTGTGCGCACATCCTGAAATAAGGACAACCCTTAATATTCAGGTAATTGACATGCTAGTAAGGTAACTATTTAATCATCTTAGGAAGAGACTATCAAGCCTTGATAGGTGGATGTATTTCACTTGACGGGACACACTTATCTATTCCTTGGAATGGAAAAAAAATCATAGTCCTAAGGGAGGGAAGAATTTCATTGTATATAGAAAGCATTCCACAACCTAATGTAAACTATGTTGAGGAGGACTTAGGAGTGTACTTCATCTTTGTAGATGAGGATAACACTACCCTGGAACAAATTGACCTTGAGGATGGAATGTGGCATATGCACTTTGATGTTTCATGCTCCAACGAAGGTAATGGATCTAGCATTATCTTGTACTCACCTGTAGGTAAAATTCATAACTTTTATTATAGGTTAGAGTTTGCTTGCAAAAACAACATCACAGAATTCGAAGCATCATTTCTAGGAATTGAAAATGCATGTAATCTGGGTTGTGGACACCTTACAGTTTTTGGGGACTCTGAGCTTGTTGTGAACCTTGTACTTCAAATATATTCTCCTAGAAACAATTTAATGAAACTCTACACCCAAACTATTTTGGCACTTATCTTGAACTTATTATCATTTAACATCACTCATGTTAAAAGGGAATTGATTTCAATGGATGACAAGTTAGTTGTTTTTGAAGCCTCTCCTACTCGACAACTTTGTCCACAAAGAACTGATTGTACTTTTCAATCCTTATATCGTCCCCATATCCCTGACAATGTAGAGTCATGGCAGGTCTTCCCTAGTGATGAAATCATCTGTGATTTCATACAAAATGAACTATATAAGCCCAAGGATATTATATCCATGCAAAACAACAAAATTATGAAGGGCTTGACTCCTATAGAAAGTTCATTTTCATTGAGTGATGTAAGCAACAAAGAAAAGAATAAAGAAGAGGAGTCAAAAAGGAAAGTGGGTGAAACCATTTCCTTGAACATTGGAACACTCGATTCTCCAAAGATATTAAGATAGGTTCCAAATGTACCGATGAAGAAAAGTTGACATTCATTGAGTTACTTCATGAATTTCAAGATGTTTTTTCTTGGTCTTATGAGGATCTTTGTGGTTTTGATCCTGATCTTATACAACATGCCATTCCTCTCAAGGAGGGTGTAAAACCAAATAGGAAAAAACAAAGACCCATTAACCTCTCACTTGAAGCGACTATTCGGAAGGAGTTGGAAAACTTTTTGAAGGTAGCGATAATTTTCCTTGTTAAGTATTCTAAGTGGGTTTCCAATTGGGTTCCCATTCGGAAAAAAATGGGTCAAATCCTACTGTGCATTGATTTTTGTGCATTAAATAGAGCAAGCATAAAAGACCATTTTCCTCTCCCTAATATGGAAATGATTTTGCAGCAAGTTGTGGGGTCACAAATGATGTCCTTACTTGATGGTTTTTATGGTTATAATCAAATCAAGGTAAAAAGGACTGATAAATACAAAACCACTTTCATTACATATTGGGGAACATTTTATTATGAATGCATGCCTTTTGGCTTATCTAATGCAAGTGCCACTTTTCAAAGAGCTATGCAAATAGATTTTGGCAATCTGATCGGTAAGATTATTCAGATTTATCTTGATGATTTGAATGTATATTCAAAAATGGATTGGATCATTTTGGTCATCTTAGAAAGGTTCTCATGTGATGCAGGAAATTTGGCATTTATTTAAATCCTTCTAAATCTATTTTCAGCGTTACCAAGGGAAAACGCCTTGGGCATATTGTCTCTAATTCAGGAAGAAGCATAGATCCTAAAAGGATTATGTTGAGGATTCCTAAATTCCTTAAACCCAATAGAAAGAACCAAACCCACCATGGAGGCCCAATTAGACTCTGCAACGTTTGATGGTGGAATGGTTCTCCAGATCTTTCGATATGGGCAATTTATCGATGGGCTTTATGAAGTGATTGACGGGATATCTTCTTATGAAAGTTCATCCTTCATTTTAAACGTTCTCTTTTTTGTCTTTTATTTTATTAGATGGGTATGATCAAAATATGTGTGCTACTATAAACTAGCTGGTAAAGGGGGGGTCTTAACTACTGAAGAAGGATAAGCTTGGGATAAGCCTTGTGCTCAAGCATGAAGACAAATATATTCACACATGTGACAAGCCTAGTACTAGTAAATTAACTTGTTGGTATTTCAATTATTGATTGAGATACAATTATAATAAGAAAACACGCATGCAATAATATGATGGCAAGAAAAATAGTTTTCTTAGCTCTAGCATTAATCACACATTAACACAACAATTTTCTTTCATCATTAGAGACAAGAAATACAAAAAATATGGAAACAACTAACTTATCAATAGATTTAGAAACTCCTACTCGTTACAACATCCATTCATGAAATAAAATTGGAAGTAATTCCTCCTCAATCCAATCACACAACGACTTGGATGAAAAAAAAAAAGTTTGTCTCTAGCCCTAAATGGGACTTTTCAATTAAGGTAGTTCGGAAATAGTTCTTTACAATTCAAAAAATGAGGGTCTTTTCCAAAACCATCGACCCTTTCTAAAAGTTCAATCCTCTTATTTATAATGAATCATTAACTAAAAATAGCTATTACAAGTGCAAGCTAAGTAAAGCAAAATATCCCCACATGGCGCTTTCATCTCTCTATTATCTAAGAATCATCAAATAGTTTTACCTAAGTGGATGACTCTTCTCATACTCCGACCATTTGATGAAGCATTCCTCGCATGTGTTAGCATACGGGAACCTGTGTTGGTCCATTGGGGCTGAAATAATTGCTTTCACTTCTACTGCCCATGCTTTGTACTTGATTATTTTAACACTTAACCACTTCAAAATTGTTCGAGCCTTAATAATATGCTCCATGAACTGTTGTACTTAACCTGATGCCATGCTTTTCACCTTTGTTATCCATGTTTTCCATGTCGAGTCTTCTTCTTCATGTTTCTTGACTATTTCATGCAGGTCGACAAAGTCCTCGGGTGAGCCAAATTCTAGGAGGCCGATGTCTTTCATCTCCCAATTAATATTTTCCCAGCTCTTTTCACACTTGACCCACTTATCTTGAATCTCTCACTGAGGTTCTTGGGCCATTTTTACCCAGTATTCGACTACTTTCCTGACCCAATCTATGATGTTGTCCCTTGGCACCCAAATGTTCTTCTCTTCAGTGTCTTAGCCCTTTTGAACTGTGCTAATGTAATCGATCATTTATACTTCTTGGTGAGCCTTCTCATACCACCTTTCCATGTCCTTGCAGGTCGCTAGTGCCATAAGGGTGTCTTATTGGAAATTGGCTATACCTGCAGTGAAAAGGTGTTGTTCATTCGTGAATTTGGCATAGGCATCTTAGAACTCACTTCTCAAAAACATTGTGGCCTGTGTGGAGTCCTAATAGTATTTTTCCAAATGGTGCAGATGCTCCAACTCCTTAAGTGAAATGACTAGCTCCCTTTCATATATTCTTTCTCTATCCAATGTGGCATCTTTGATATCCATCCCTGGATCGATAATCTTGGACATCTTGGCATGTTCTATGCTGAGCGGATTTTCCTCTGTAGTGATGAGAATTGAGTTATATAGCGTAAGCCTCCTCTTCTTAGTGGTTCTCTTCATGATGAATTTTATTTTCTTGTCATAGGAGATCTATTGTATGTCGATGACCTCATTGATAGGTTCAGAGATTTTTTTCTCTCCCCAGGTGTTGGTAGTCATTTTGAAATTTTATCTTTTCCTTACAAGCTGCCTACACAAAGGGTTTTGAACCCTCAATACTCGTCGCAATTCTTTAAAACAAAACGACACTATTATCTTGAGAATTCACACACCTGCCTTTCATTTTTGTTTTTACGACTGCAAGTGTGAAACCCTTGAATTGGAATTCATGTCGATGGCATTAAAATTGTCACTGGATTATTACGAATACTCTTGTTCGTGTGATCATTTCACCTCTAACTCAATAATGGCCATACAGTTGGCAAGACACCAAACCTTTGTTCACTTTGCATTTTGGTTAATATGGTTTCAATTTATAAGTTTATGATGCAATGATTTTTGGTGTCTTTGATTAAATCCTTGGTGCAATGGTTTCATACAACACATTAATTTTATGATTGAATCTTTGGTGCAATATTTGACATGTTGTTTTGTTTTAAAAACATACACATACTATGGTCTATTTAACATATGGACCAATTGTTGGTTATGAACACTATGGTTTTCAAATAGTTATTGGATATTTGGTCAAAATCTTTTAGTTATACATGTTATGGATTTTGATGAGTATGTGATTAATCCATTTGATATTTGGATTTTGATGTGAATGATTTGAACTACCAAGGCGCCATCATTTGTACATATCAATATGAATGTTTTGCATGGTTTCATTTCATTCCACCACCCTCACACGCATAGGCATTAATGTCTTCCTTGTATCCCGGGCTACCTCTGTTTGTTTTGGGGAAACCTCTGAGCATTTGGTCCTGCGTCTACCCTATCCAACCACCTCATCGTTTACACTATAGACCGTGTGCTCTCTCCTATGGCCCCTATAGTGTGCATAGAACCTAATGGAATCCAAACGTTGCTGCTATTTGAAAACACTCATGAGGACCTGGAGAATAATGGATGGTTAGTTTTCATCCAAAAATTTGAGGGTTTCAACCTTGCAGTCGCTCAGCAGTTTGCCCTCACATTCGATAGATGCAGGGCCAAAGTTGGAGACATTCAACTTGAATTGAATGAAGAATTCCTCATTTCAGCCACGAGTTTGCCAACTAAAGGGCAGAGGTTGTTTAAGAATTTGAAGGTGGATGAAGTGCCATGGGCACTCCTTTTTACCTCAAGAAAAATTATCAGTTGTGATAAAGGTATGCCAGTCATGACCCTTAAGTCTTGATGGCATGATTTATTGGCCATTATTAAGCAATTTTTTACTTGCGAAGGTAGATATGGTTTAGTGTTTCTTTACCATCTCTGGCTACTTATGAATTTCATAGATTTTCCTTTGAATATTCCTCACTACCTCCTACGCAGTATGTATAAAATGGCTAAACGATTTAAGTGAGAGAAGGCTGACTCCAGCCTCTTCCATCACTATTTGATCAAAATCGTTATTGTTCATCATTTGAGGCTGAGTGGTGAATGTTGGAAAGATTTCCTATTAAGGAATGGCTTTGCCACTCCTGAATGTGCTTAGGTGGACAAGATCGTGGTCACTGAAACCCTTGTCAGGCCTGCTGTGCCACCTCCTACCCTCCTACCCACTGTCGAACCCTTGACCTGCTCCAATGTTGACCTACCCGACACCCTGCCTGACCCATGTTCGAAAGACAATGCTAAGACTGTAAAGAGGCCTATAAGGAAGAAGGGAAAGGGTAATACAGATGTCAACAAAAAAGGTAAGAAGGCAGTACGATCGGTATCTAGGTGTGCTCGTAATAAGCCCAAACAAAACACAGACCAGAAGCCAATTGTTTTGAGTGAAGACTCGGATTCTGAGGTTGAGCGATTTTTGACCGAGGAGTACCCATACTCACACAACCTATGTTCGGTTGAACACTATGAGTATGTATCCAACCTCCCACCATGCCTTAAGGATGACCCTAACTTCCTCGGGATCAAGTTTGACAGTGGAACCCCTTGTAATTTAAAATATGCCTCACCTCTAATGCCACGACCCGATCAAACACAATGCACTCAATGCAACTCTTACTCAAACGACACTATACAAATGTCCCTCTATTTCAATCCAAAATTAAGTCCTTGGAGGACCGAGTGACTGTGTTGTCTAAGGAAAATGATAGACTGCAAGCCAACGATAAGAGACAAAAGACCACGGTTTCTATCGTGTTCAAAAATGTTGAGGCAACCACTACCATTGTTAACTCGAAATTGTCCTGAGCGAATCATATCCCTATAGCCAAGGTACACACGAATTTCAATGGGTATTGGATCTGTTGTGGTAGTTTAGAACATGTTTTTTGTTACATAGTTTTGTTTTAGGTTGTTAGTCTTAGGCAGAAATAGGAATCTAGGAGATTGTTCCCATATTTTTGCAAACAATTTTGATATTTTCCACAAGGATTGTTTTATCCTGTGGCCTTTGTATACTTATTATTTTTTGTAAACAACCCATCACTGTTGGGAGAATAGATACTATAGGCTGATGATTATACAAACTCGAATAGAAGTGGATTTGTTGTACGGCTTTAGCTTCAATTTATCTTACTTTTGTTCAAGTTTATGTGCATTTCAATTTGTAATCAAATTATTGACTACTTTAGATATCAAGATTTGTTACAGGTTAATGCGATATGAATTAAGCTTTGTCCATATTTTGATGTATCTCATTTTACTCGTAGCAATGACTCTGTTTTGATTTAATGAACAAAAGGTTTATCTTCTTTGTTAAATGAACAGTTATGTACAAATCTTCGCACTGGGATTTATCTAAATGTGATGATCTGTAAAATATAAAATTGATGTTGTTATATGTCTTGTTTGTTCTGTCATTCATATTCAAGAGTGTCACTGCTTCCTATTTACGAGAAGTTTTTTGCAAAATCTGGTGCGGGTTTCCTCCATCAAACAACTAAATCGAGTACTGTGCATAGGACAAATAGGAGGCGTTACTTCAGGTCAGTTTTCTATTTGCAATTTAATAGTTAATTAATTTGAGAATTCTTTGTAGTTTAGATAGATATATATATAGTACAGATTATTACTTTTATTTCTTAGTTAGATAGTTGTTGTTTTATTTCTATTTCATAAAAGTTATAAAAATCCAAAAATAATAGCTTCGCTGTCATAAGACAATTCACAGATGATTTTGAAGATTTCAATTAAAATTTGTATTTTGTAAATGTTGTATATATAATCAAGATTTAACTGTATTGATAATTGAACATTTAATAAGTAGAATTATTGTTTTATAATATTAGTTAGTAAACTATATATATATTTTAGAATTGTATATAGTTTGCAGTAGTTGTTTTTCACTTAGATTAGTTTCCTTAGCTTAATTTTTCTTTCACTTTCCTAGGACTTAGATCGGCTAACGGAGCCGCTAAACCCATCATAGTGGATTAATCCAAACATCTTGGGTTATTTAGACAACCCCGGATTGGATCCACCCCTCCAGTTGATGAGCGGTCAATTTCACTCGTCAACAAATGGCGCTAGAAGAGGGGTCGACTGACAAGCTGGCCTTGTAGGAGCCTTTATTTTTAAATGCGTTCAATTTCCCCCATGGCTCCCCAAATCACTGTGTTGGAACATGCTTTCAACTTCTCATTACCCAATGTTCCCAATGAGACAGTCTCTTGCTTGTCCAAACTCACCTTTGATGGTGGAGGTAATATATCTGCTAAAGACCACCTTAAAAAGTTTTGGTGCAAATGTATCAAACATGACATCTCAGATTTAAGATTTTTACGCAGACTTTTCTCTTTTACTTTTAGAGGTCGGATCAAACATTGGTTTGAATCCTTTCCAGCATGTCACATTTTTTATTGGTTTAAATTTGTAGATGAGTTTCTAGATTCTTTTGAAATTTTTGATTTCGATCAATTATGTGAAGAATTTCATACTTCTCTAATCAACGACGATTCATCTTCAGAAGAATTTTTAACAAGAGTCTATCATATCCTCTGTAAATTTAATCTCGATGACATGTCATTTGCATTAAGTCTCTTTTGTGATGCTTGCATCCCTTCCATCCAGTCATATTCAAGCATGAACGAAGAACTAATTGCAAATCCTATCACTCAACTGCAAGAACAATTCTCTTCGCAAGAAGAGAATAATCCTTCCAACAATGTTGAACAAGCTAGGGAGGTAGAATCTATTGACCAGGTTCTTATTGACAACCAAATTGGTTTTTCCTCTGAATCATTGTATTTTCAGTCTTCGACCAGTATGGAAGAAGATTCATTTCTGGCTCAAGGTGAATATCATCATTCTTGTAACTCATGCTCTAATCAACATTTGAAATCAGTCATTGAAGAACACTTAAGTGACCAAAATCATCTTGAATGTTCTAGTACTCCTATAAAGCTGATTAGAGAAAAAGATATGCAACTAGAAGAAGAAACCTTAAACCCTCATCCTCAAAATGCACTTTGTTCACAGGAAATACTAGATGCTTGTCACATAAATTTTGAATTATTTATCACACAAAAGGAAAATCTAGATGATCATATCATGTTGAGGTATTCGTCACCAGAACAGAGTAAGAGTTTTAAAGAAGGTGAAGAGAAATCTCTTGAGAATACCATTGTTAATTCAAGAGATTCTTTTCATGTGCTTATGTCTGATTCCTTTTATTCTTTATATCTTGATCTCTTCCTAGACTTTGTTGGACTTGACACCTTACCTACAACATCCTACTCTTTTCCGACACAATCATATCCTTTCAATATTCTAAATTTTGGTGAAATAAATTCCAAACCTAACATTGATAAACTTGGATCTGATGCTTGTTCACTTTCATCACTCATATGGGAAGAGGACATGTTGCGAGATGATTTTACACAGTTTATTGTTGAAAAAGACAATGCACTATATTTTATGGAAATCAAACATTCTAAGTTTCATATTCGTTCTTTGATTAGCTCGAATCTTAATTTTTATGCTTCACATTTTGAAATGATCAATCTCATCGAAGGAAACATTCAAACCAATGATCTAATTGATTTCACGAATCCTCCTATGATGAGTTTCCCGTTGATATATTCGTTTCATCAAAGTCATGGTTTGCATCCTCATTTTTGTGACAGGTTCTTAGGATGGCTTGAATATTCATATATAAAAAAAAAACATAATAAAGACAAAGTTGTGCTTGCTTTATTTCTACCTAAGTATCTTGGAAGTAGGCGTGACATATTTCTTTTAGATCCTCCATGTGAAGAAATTAATGAACACTTAGAGAACTATCAGGAGGATGGGGCATTTCAGCCTTGGCTGATGGTTATTCCATTTCCTCGTAATCCTGACAAGTTTTTCAAACCTACTTACACTCGCCCATGCCATTATGACCCTTATCACGACAAGATTACACAATGGCTGGAGGATTTGTACAACAAGAATATCCAATGAAATGGTTGATCATGCTTACTTTGTTTTTAGATGATGATTTTGAAGGTAAGCGTGATATGTTTTTGTCATTTGTTGACATGTTACCATTCTTATTAGTAATGCTTCATCTTGTTTCCATTACAGGATTAGAGTTACTCCGATGGCTACATTGGAAGCATGACTTCACGTAGTATCCTGATTTGTTTAATAGTTAGGGTAGGTTTAGGAATAGGTTTTCCTTTCAGTTTTATTTCTCACTATTTCTCCTGGTAATAATACAGTCATGAACGCAAGTGGGTGCACCATGAGAACCATAATACAATTGTTGTCAGGGAAGTCCCCTTGATCCTTTTCTCTTTTCTTTTAGTTGAACATTTATTTTCAAAAATGCAGTATCGTCATGAAAATCTTAAATGGAAAGTAAAGAGATAAATAAATCTGAATTGACCCTGACCCAAGGTACCACAAGTAGGATTGATTTCCCATCAAACAGGATTTTCCTACTTTCTTTTAGTTTCCCAAGGGATTTGTTGCATGAGGTTTTTAGATGCACCTTCTGTACATATTTTATTTTGTTTTTTGGATTTCTTTGCTTTCAAATCTTTCTTTGCTGGTGTGTTTTGATTTCTCCCTTATGCTTACCAGTTTTTGTTGTTGAAATACACATACCTACATTATGAATTGTTCAGACTAAGAGAACAGAAAAAAATTTCCTCTAAAATGACTACTGAAAAGTTGTTTAAACATCAATTGTAATATACTTATGAAATTTACAGCCATGTTGAGGAAAGCCTGTTGTTTGAAGGAAGTTTACTGATTTCAATCTGTAAGTGAAGCATGTCACGATCATCCATTTTCTTCTTACGCTGTCCCTGTTCCTTAAGGGAATAACTCATAAGATGTCTCCCTGCTTTTGAAGGTCAGTTTTGTAAACAAACCATCTTTGAATCTTAATGAAGGACAGCTTAAAAAATTCTTTCAAGGTTTGTAAAAATATGTCTAAAATATGATAATTTTTAGCGTCACCCCGCTCAATTATATATCTTCAAAAAACTAAACAAATCATTAAAGAACTATGGGAAGTGCTTGTAAACCCACCGGGATACTGAACAGGTCTGCTGGCAGCGGGTAAATGCATGCATGACGCCAAGACAACTTCGTCGGGGTACTGAACAGGCCCGCTGGCAGCGAAGCAATGTTGGGTATATGAAAATTTGCAAGTATGGAATCTCTTGACCTTAAAATGTCCTTTATTCTAATCTGGAACTTCTTGGTAGGATACGGATATCAGAGTGGGTTAAATGGAAACCCTGTTGAGGTTATGGACGCCTGCTGGCAGCAGTGGCTCTATCAACAGTATTGGAGATTTATCTTAATATCATGACTCGCTTGTCTTAAGACTGTTATCAGTTTCCATCTTTTAAGCATAGCTGGATTTTTTTGATTAATGATGATGTTTAAACAATTTTCTGGTTGTTTTTGAGTTAGAATTATTCTCATTATCATAATCTGGATTTGTTCTTTTGGCAGAGATAACTTCTTCTACCAGTGTGTCACCATTGTTGGCAGCCATTTTGCAATTTTAACTTTTCCTTACAAGCTGCCTACACAAAGGGTTTTGAACCCTCAATACTCGTCGCAATTCTTTAAAACAAAACGACACTATTATCTTGCGCATTCACACACCTGCCTTTCGTTTTCATTTTCACGACTGCAAGCATGAAAACCTTGAATTGGAAGTCATGTCAATGGCATTAAAATCGTCACTAGATTATTACGAATACTCTTGTTCATGTGATCATTTCACCTCTAACTCAATAATGGCCATATAGTTGGCAAAACACCAAACCTTTGTTCACTTTGCATTTTGGTTAATATGGTTTCAATTTATAAGTTTATGATGCAATGATTTTGGGTGTCTTTGATTAAATCCTTGGTGTAATGGTTTCATACAACGCATTAATTTTATGATTGAATCTTTCGTGCAATATTTGACATGTTGTTTTGTTTTAAAAACATACACATACTATGGTCTATTTAACATATGGACCAATTGTTGGTTATGAACACTATGGTTTTCAAATAGTTATTGGATATTTGGTCAAAATCTTTTGGTTATACATGTTATGGCTTTCGATGAGTATGTGATTAATCCATTTGATATTTGGATTGTGATGTGAATGATTTGAACTACCAAGGCACCGTCGTTTGTACATATCAATATGAATGTTTTTCATGGTTTCATTTCATTCCACCACCCTCACATGCATAGGCATTAATTTATGCCTTGTATCTCGGGCTACCTCTGTTTGTTTTGGGGAAACCTGTGAGCATTTGGTTCTGTGTCTACCCTGTCCAGCCCCCTCATTGTTTACATTGTATACCGTGTGCTCTCTCCTATGGCCCCTGCAGTGCGCATAGAACCTAATGGCGTCCAAACGCTGCTGCTATTTGACAACGCTCGTGAGGACCTAGAGAATAATGGTTGGTTAGTTTTCATCCAAAAATTTGAGGGTTTCAACCTCGCAGTCGCTCAACAGTTTTCCCTCACATTCAATGGATGCAGGGCCAAAGTTGGAGACATTCAACATGAATTGAACGAAGAATTCCTCAGTTCAGCCATGGGTTTGCCAGCTAAAGGGCATAGGTGGTTTAAGAATTCAAAGGTGGATGAAGTGCCATGGCCGCTCCTTTTTACCTCAAGAAAAATTATCAGTTGTGATAAAGGTATGCCAGTCACAGCCCTTAAGTCTCGATGGCATGATTTATTGGCCATTATTAAACAATTTGTTACTTGCGAAGGTGGATATGGTTTAGTGTTTCTTTACCATCTCCGCCTGCTTATGAATTTCATAGATTTCCCTTTGAATATGCCTCACTACCTCCTATGTAGTATGTATAAAATAGGTAAATGATTTAAGTGGGAGAAGGATGAGTCCAGCCTCTTCCATCACTGTTTGATCAAAATCGTTATTGTTCATCATTTGAGGCTGAGTGGTGACTGTTGGAAAGATTTCCTATTAAGGAATGGCTTTGCCACTCCTGAATGTGCTCAGGTGGACAAGATCGTGGTCACTGAAACCCTTGTCGGGCCTACCGTGCCACCTCCTACCCTCCTACCCGCTGTCAAACCCTCAACCTGCCCCAACGTTGACCTACCCGACACCCTGCCTGACCCATGTTCGAAAGACAATGCTAAGACTGTAAAGAGGCCTATAAGGAAGAAGGACAAGGGTAATACAGATGTCAACAACAAAGGTAAGAAGGCTACATGATGGGTACCTAGGTGTGCTCGTAACAAGCCCAAACAAAACACAGACCAGAAGCCAATTGTTTTGAGTGAAGACTCGGATTCTGAGGTTGAGCGATTTTTGAACGAGGAGTACCCATACTCACACGGCCTATGTTCTGTTGAACCCTATGACTATGTATCCAACCTCCCACCATGCCTTAAGGATGACCCTAACTTCCCCGGGATCAAGTTTGACAGTGGAACCCCTGGTAATTTAAAAGATGCCTCACCTGTAATGCCACAACCCGATCAAACACAATGCACTCAATGCAACTCTTGGCTTAAATTATACTATACAGATGTCCCTCTGTTGCAATACAAAATTAAGTCCTTGGAGGACCGAGTGACTATGTTGTCTAAGGAAAATGATAGACTGCAAGCCAACGATAAGAGTCAAAAGACCACGAGTTCTATCGTGTTCAAAAATGTTGAGGTAGCCACTACCATTGTTAACTCAAAATTGTCCTGATCGAATCGCATCCCTACAGCCAAGGTACACACAAATTTCAATGGGAATTGGATCTGCTGTGGCAGTTTAGAACATGCTTTTTTTTACATAGTTTTGGTTTAGGTTGTTAGTCTTAGGCAGAAATAGGAATCTGGGAGATTGTTCCCATATTTTTTAAAACAATTTTGATATTTTCCACAAGGATTGTTTTATCCTGTGGCCTTTATATACTTATTATTTTTTGTAAACAACCCATCACTGTTGGGAGAAAAGAGACTATGGGATGATGATTATACAAACTCGAATAGAAGTGGATTTGTTGTACAGCTTTAGCTTCAATTTATCTTACTTTTGTTCAAGTTTCTCTGCATTTTAATTTGTAATCAAATTATTGACTACTTTAGATATCAAGATTTGTTACAAGTTAATGCGATATGAATTAATCTTTGTCCATATTTGATGTATCTCATTTTACTCGAAGGAATGACTCTGTTTTAATTTAATGAACATAAGGTTTATCTTCTTTGTTAAATGAACAGTTATGTACAAATCTTCGCACTGAGATTTATCTAAATGTGATGATCTATAAAATATAAAATTGTTGTTGTTATATGTCTTATTTGTTCTATCATTCGTATTCAAGAGTGTTGTTGCTTCCTGTTTACGAGAATATTTTTGCAAAATCTGGTGTGGGTTTCCTCCATCAAACAACTAAATCGAGTATTGTGCACAGGACAAATAGGAGGCATTACTT
This sequence comes from Picea glauca, assembly GCA_000966675.3. Lineage (NCBI taxonomy): Eukaryota > Viridiplantae > Streptophyta > Pinopsida > Pinales > Pinaceae > Picea > Picea glauca. Next base: position 95,792 of record JZKD02S2214956.1, read on the forward strand.
CAGGTCAGTTTGTTATTTGCAATTTAATAGTTAATTAATTTGAGAATTCTCTGTAGTTTAGATAGATATATATAGTACAGATTATTACTTTTATTGCTTAGTTAGATAACTGTTGTTTTATTTCTATTTCATAAAAGTTATAAAAATCCAAAAATAATAGCTTCGCTGTCATAAGACAATTCACAGATGATTTTTCATATTTCGATCAATATTTGTATTTTGTAAATGTTGTATATATAATCGAGAATTAATTGTATTGATAACTGAACATTTAATAAGTAGAACTATTGTTTTATAATATTAGGTAGTAAACTATATATATATTTTAGATTTGTATATAGTTTGCAGTAGTTGTTTTTCACTTAGATTAGTTTCCTTAGCTTAGTTTTTCTTTCACTTTCCTAGGACTTACATCAGCTAATGGAGCCTCTAAAACCGTCGGAGTGGATTAATTCAAACGGCTTAGGTTATTTAGACAACCCCGGACTGGATCCACCCCTCCAGTTGACGAGCGATCAATTTCGCCCGTCAACACCAGGTTAGTCTATTTCCCAGACTCCCAGTTGTGTGTACTTGTTCTAGGATGGGTTCCTGAACTTCTTCCATATGTCCCGATGGCTCAAAATTCATTTGTTGCTCATCGACTGGTGAGGTATCAGCCAAAATTGAAGAACCAAGGGTAGGTTCGATACTTCTTTGGTAATCGATTTTCAAAGTGTCGATTTATTGCTATGGAATTTCCTCTTTCTAGCCACTCGATCCTAGCTCATCCCTTGAGTTGTCTATTGGGGTTCCTAGCAAGTTGAGTAGCTCAGTTTCTAAGACACTTTCAACCTCATGATCACTCTGTGGAAGGTTTTGAATTGAAGCATTGGGACCTGGAGTAGATGCTTTCTCGGGTTCCTTTTCCTCTATAATATGCACCAAAGTCACCAGGGAAACCTCTGAACTATCCTCATCATCATAAATAGTTATTTATTAAGTCAAACAAGGGATTTGGTACACTTTTTCTACCTAGTGTCCTTGATATCTCAGGCTGGGTTGAAATTCCCCCTGGTGATATGATCTCTGGTTGTGGAACTTCAGGGTTTTTTGGCAGTGTTTTCTTCTAGTTGTATTGGATCTAAGCCACTTGGCTCAACTCTTCTTCTGATTGGGTCATTAGCGGGAATCCTTGACATCTCTATAAGAAAAGGGTAATTATGCAACTAATCAATGATTCTCTATGCCCCTTCTAGCAAGATAAATCCTCTTCTTTGTTCCTCTATAGTCTATGTCGCTCTAATCTCTTCCCAAACTCTAAGGGCCTATTGAGCCAAAAAATATATTGTATCCACATGTTCATCCATGATCATAGCCTTGAACCTGGTCATGTTTAGGTTGGCCATCCTTTGTGCTACCTCCTCCCAGTCTTGAGTGCACTCTGTGAAAATTTCATCCATTTGTCATGCGTGTATGGCCAATAGGATGATACCTATGAAGCGTGTTCGAGGACTACACCTTTAGGTTCGTGCTTGAAAAATTGGCTTATTGGGAACCTGAATTCAAGTTGGATCAGCCCTTCTCGTTTGGCTTGAGCATTGTCCTTTACCAAATAAAACCCCAAATGGAAATCATAGGATATGAGAGCTCGCTTCTTTTCCTTGACTAGCATAGCATTATATCCCTACAGGATAGTCCGATAGTATATTTCTCGCACAATGAGCCGGTATGGGACGTGAGCGGGTAGTAGATGCGTTGCTCCGATGGCCTGAAACACCTTGATATAGGTTGAGCATTCATCTAAATACCAGTGGCTTACCTTCGCTACCATTTTCTTGGCTTTTATGGATACTCTTGGGCATTCCTTTTTAAAATAAGGGAGATTAATTAATCGCAAATGAGTGCATAGGATTTTTTGTACATGTTCTCATATAGTATGTTGAAATAAACATGAACAGGGAGCTCTGTAACATGCTAGATTAAATTCATGTTGGCAAAGACATTTCTTGCACATATCACATCGAGAAGGTATGAGCCAATGTGGAAAGTGAGTTATTCCCATTATTTCATCGTTTGAGCTTGTTGTACACAAATGCTCAATTTCTTGGAAATTATCGCTCCCCAGTTGAAGCTGCTTCTGGAGATCGCCATTGTGTATGCCAAGGGAATCCATGCTTCTGAAAACTTGGAGCAGTCCTTCTTTCCATACAGTCGACAGTTGAGAGCCATCAAGTAGATGTATGGATCCCTTAGGTTTATTATCCCATACCAACCATTTCTCTGATTTGTAAACTTTTTGTCTTCCTTCCACCATGAGGCCATCAACTAGCTGGTATCGTGGAATTCGTAGAACTTCACCATGAAGTTTGTGTTTAGCTTCTCCTCTAGGTCTCTGATTTTGTAGTACTTATGGACTTCTATTCGGAGGAAAATTCAAACACACCCACCATTCTCATTGTTGATTAAGGATTTATGCACATTTGTATGGTCGATTAGCCACTTAAAAACTTGTATGCATGGGAAAACCAAGGTTATGTTGGCTACCATGTGTAAATATGGCCGTTGGATATTTGGGAACACCTAGTCATTGAGCACCCTTACATTTGGGTCATTTTGTGGGATACACTCTTGGTACTCCTCCCAACTAATTCTATTGAAAAGGTCCCCCCAGTGTGGGAGAATTACTTTGGATCTAGTGCTTTCTTTTGTATCAGCGAAGATCAGAAGTTCGAAAAAGGATTTCTTAGTTGAGGTTTTAATGGGAGGCTCCACCCTAGGAGAATACTCTAACTGTCTCGCAATACTAGGTGAAGATCCTTCACTTGTTTATGCGTCCTTCAACTTAGGTGCTCTTGGCAAGTGTTTGTTCATAGGATTTCTTGGAGGCATTTTCCCTATAGCTAGAACATAGTTAGATATTGTGCGAGAAATCAGATGCATATAACAAATTACGATCTCTGAATTGAAAAAATTTAACACACACCTCAGTTGTTTGTTTAATCTGGTTTGGATAATCTAAGAATCGACACAGTCTCAAGATTCTTGCTTTGCTTCTTTGGATTCTCTGGAATTCAAAATTGTGCGGAGAATGAAAATGTTAAAGGGATGAACTTACCTTGTCACTTCAACCATTCAATTCGGGTTATGAGTGTAGTTCTATAAAATCTGCTACGAGATCTTCAAAGACATTTTAAAATTAAATTTGATCGTAGGTTGATGGCATGGGCCCGGGTTGTAACGTGGCCTATCGGTGATTTCAAATAATTGTTGTTCAATTGGAACACGGGATAGAAACAAATGCAGGATGAAGCATTAAATAGTCTATTAAATTCCAGAATTCGATCGTATCTCATGCCGAAAACATCCCATCGTTTCACTAGTCCAACTGGTGAGTCCTGGGTCGGGGTTCCGCTTTCAACACTTTTCGTTGATATCTCCTTGCAAAAAATCCGATGCCGAAAGATCTTTCTGTACAGAGATAACATGGCAAGGCTCACTTGGAGGTATGACTAGGACAAAGGAAACCTTAAGACGACTCGAGATGAAACTAGGTTGTATCACACCCTTACGTGATAAAGACATGTGGCACTCGAGATCGGTGTCTTCATTTACTCATGTTAATTGGAATCAAGACTTTCCTTAAGCTACACATTCTAAAACCCCATCCCATCCTTCTAATGTCGAAAAGTATCAAGGGTTGACGATCGGTGATAAACCTACCCAAGTGCTCCCAGATTGGCCCTCTTGAAAATTCCCCGATGTTGGAAGTGTATCGGAATTCAACGATCAGTGATATGTTTCATGCAGAAAAAATAAATTGTTTTAATCTTTTTATATTTTCCCCGACCCCAAGAAAGCGCATTGGTCATCGACTATCGATGGTTTATTTATGGATTTTTTCAATTTCTATCCACCACGTACTTTTCTAACACCGATGGGGATCGACTATCTCTTGAAACTTCGTGGCTAATAACTCATGCAAACCAACTCGCCCTTCTGTCGATGTCAATCACAAGCGCATTATTCGCAATGTTAAATATAGATTCCTAGTTATGATGTCAATTTCTTTTATACATGAGGTTTCATTTAACAAGTTCAAACAAACCTAACTTGATCGATAAGAGTCATGAAAACCAAAAAAAAAATAAACCATCCCCCAAAGTGAACTCAAATTAGACAGTAAAGGAAAACAAGTGGTACCCAAAAAGTGATAGAATTTCATAAATCTTTTAAGGTGTGTTGAGCACTAAAAAAATGGTGATTTACTGGGAAAAAGTAGAATCTTTGTTCCTTCCTCGGGATTAGTTGATGTAGAGGTTTGTTAAGAACCTAACTAGTTTTTCTTTTATCAGAGTCTCTTTTATCCTTGCATTTAAAATTACCCCTATTCGTGAATTTGGGCCTGCCTATGGAATTCCACCCTTTATTCCACCTTCATTCCTCTTGACCATGAACCACACCCCTATTGACAATAGTCGAGTAAGGAATTCACTAGAACCAGACCTTTTAGTTATCATCATTCATTTGTTGCGGTGTTGCTCCGCTGCCAACAAGCATCCATAGCCCCATTGAAGTCACCCCGACGTCACAGACCCGCTTCCAACAAGCACACATAGCCCCAGCAGAGTCACCCAGACATCACAAACCTGCTGTCAGCGAGTGCACATATCCCTGATGGAGTTATCTGCATACCCTCTCCTACTTCACACTCCTTTGATATAATTGATTTATTTTTGGCAGAGATGCTTTGAGGGAGTGGGAGAGGAGGATGTCTATTATCTGCAAGATGAGATGGTTAAGGTGAAATTCTTCCTAGCTCTATGTTGAGGTACATGTGGTCCTTTCCAACTTACCATATTTCCCTTTAGGTTTTACCAAACTACCAGGTGGACATTTCATCACTTGCCAAGGTTGTTTATTCGCAAAGGTTAAATACAAAACTCTTTTAAGAAAAACGCAGTTTGCCCATTATTTCTTATGTTGCATGTAAGCGTGAGTCAGGAACAGAGTTTACTACACCGTATTGATTAAGGTCAGCCAATGCCTTGTGGAACACAAATTTATTGCACAAAAATACCACATACAAGAAAAACATAAATAAAGGACTCTGCAATCAACCTACCTAACACCTACAAAATAGAATAACACGAAAACACAAACATTTATTTAACAGAAATATTGTTTTAGGGCTTGGACATTCACCGGGAGGGCATCGATTTCCCCCCTCAGATTTTGAAACCGATACATGCCTACCCCAAGTTTCTTGGCTACCTAAAAAGTTCCAAGCCATAGATTCTGAAACTTCGAATGTTTTCCCTTCAGTTCATTCGATCTATCCCATTTCATGACTAAGTCTCCTACTTCAAAATTCTTCTCTATGGACTTATGCTTGTCAAACCACATTTTAACTATCTATTTATGAGTGATGAACTTTGATTTTTATTTCTCCCTTTCTTCTTCTAGCATGAGGAGGGTATCAATTCTTTATTGAATAACAGATGAGGGTTGTATTGGGTATATGTTATATTCTTTGCATGTGTGTGTGTGGGCGCGCCAGGTTCAACAACTATGTTTGATGATCCCTATAGTAGTTATCTATGTGTCATATGTGCCAGGAACTTCCTAGGGGGGTCCCATGGGGGGCCAGGTATGGTCCCCTGGTTACGCGCAACATTCAGGGCAGTGCCCCAAAACACAATTTGGTCGTTTTTTTCTATTTTTAGCGGTTTTCTAAATTAATCTCGGATTAAGGGATTAGGGTTTTGGTATGTACGGAATACCTAAAAAAATTATATATATATTGTATGGTGAATTGTGAAATTCGATATAATTAATATAAGAAAGGTTTTCCCAGTTGAGGGCTTCCGATATAAATCTTTGTGTACTATGTGAATGAGCCATTGATTAATTTATGTTTTTCTTAAGAATCTATATGCATTGTTGTACTTCAGAGGTTTAAAAATTACATGTGGTATCAGAGCTCGTTTTTGGCTTCAGAGGGATGCCTTTGTTGTTGAGGGTTTGGCTCGGTCTTGATAGATCAAGTTTATCTTGGGTTTGTGATAAACTTGGGTTTAGTGGGAGATTTTGCAGTGGAGATTCGAGTATAGAAAGAGGAATGGCGAGCTCATCTAGAATCGAGATAGAGAAGTTCAATGATAAAAACTTTGAGCTATGGAAGCTCAAGATGGAGGACCTTCTTGTAGACAAAGAACAATGGATCGTTGTGGATCCTAGTACATGGCCTACTGGTACATCGTCTACTAGAACACAGGCTACTAGTACACAACCTACTAGTACACCACCTATTGGTATGTCGAAGGAAGATTTGGAGAAGTTGGACATAAGAGAGAGGAGTACTATTCAACTCTGCCTGGCAGATTCGGTGTTGTTGAATGTCTCGAGAGAATCTACAACCAAGGAACTATGGGATAAGTTGGGGAATTTGTATCAATCAAAGTCCCTGGTAAACAAGTTGTTTCTTCGAAAGAAGTTGTATCATCTTAGGATGGAATATGGAGATTCTGTGACATAACATCTAAATGCCTTTAATACTCTGGTAAGTCAACTTGTCTCTGTTAATATTATGAATGCAGAAGAAGATAAGTGTATTACTTTGTTATGTTATTTTCTAGACTCTTGGGATAATCTGGTTGTAGCAATTGGTAGTACCACTCAATCTGCATTGAATTATGAGGATGTAGTTTCATCCTTGTTATCTGAAGAGATGAGGTGGAAAAGCATGGATAGTCATAGCACAGATGCTTTATTTGTAAGAGGTCATACCCAAGACAGGAATATCGGTAAGAATTTGGGGGGAGGATCTAAATCTACAAGTAGATCTAAGTCTCCAAGAAAATCTTTGAGGAAATGTTGGAAGTGTGGTAAAACAGGGCATTATAAGAAAGATTGCAAGTCTAAGAAGGTTGATCAACCAAAGGGATCTGATAGTACCTCTTCAACAGAGGCGAAAACCTCCATTGAATAAGGAGGTGATGTTTACCTGGCATCTACCAGTACACATGCAGACCGCGATGTATGGTTGATTGACTCAGGTGCGTCATACCATATGACTCCACACATGGAGTGGTTCTCTAAATATGAAAAATACGATGGTGGTGACGTATTCCTAGGAGATGACTCTACATCCAAAATCTTAGGACATGGAAGGGTTAAGTTGTTGCTAAAATATGGAAGGATTAGAAGTCTCCCTGGGGTTTTGAACATTCCAAAACTAGCCAGGAGCCTAATATTTGTAAGCAAGATGGATGATGCAGGAGTGGATACTATATTTGGAAAGAACACTTACAAAATGGTACGAGGAGAATTGGTGTTGATGAGGGGAGTTCGGTGTGGAACGTTGTACAATTTGTTGGGAAGCACTTATACTAATGGGTGTAACAATTCTGTTGTCCCTGAGCAGAAAAATAAAGAAGACAAGACCATTATTGCCCCTGGAAAGAAGACCATGTTGTTGCATCAAAGACTGGGGAATATTCGAGAAAAGGGCCTTCAAACACTACACGATAAAGGCATGGTTGAAGGTATGTCTAATTGCACTCTGGATTTTGATTTCTATGAACATTGCATATATGGAAAACATAATCGAGTAAGATTCCCATCTGGTGCTACAAGAGAAAAGGGGATCTTAGAGTTGATACACAGTGATGTGTTTGGACCTATTCATGTTCCATCCCTAGGTAAATATGTGTATTATGTTTCATTCATAGATGATTTCTCAAGGAACACATGGATTTATTTTGTTAGAAAGAAATATGAGGTATTTGATAAATTTAAAGAGTTTAAGGCTCTGGTAGAAAATCAGACAGAGAAGAAAATTAAGGTTTTTAGAACAGATAATGGTGGAGAATTCTGTGGAAATGAATTCGAAGAATTTTGTAATAACTGTGGTATAGCAAGGTAGAAGACTAATCCATACACTCCTCAGCAGAACGAAGCTGTAGAAAGGATGAGCAGGACACTGATGGAAAAAGCAAGGAGCATGCTCAGCGGTGTAGAGTTAGGATAGGAATTATGGGAAAAGGCATTGGGTACAACATGTTACCTGGTCAATCGATCACCCTCATCAGTGTAACGACCCTGCTTAAATAAATGTAAAGGATTATTAATTATAATTAAATTGATAATCTGATTTTCCTAAGATGTTAGCCAAACAATAATTGTTTCCTATATAATATTAACTAAATTAATTATCATTAATTATTTGTTCATAATTGTCAATGGTTATTTAATTATTAATCAACTCTTTAATTATGTGAGTAAAGAATTAATAGGGTTGATAATTTAATTTATTAAAACTTACATATATGAGTGGGATAAAAAACATTAAATAAAGGATAAGAAGCATTAAATAAATGGGATAAGATATTAAAGAATGGGATAAGATATTAGGTAGGGAGTAAATGAAGGGAAGTCGGTGAAGGAGGGATAAGGGGGGGAAAGGAGTTTGAGGGGAGGATTATTCTACGGGAGTTGGGGATGAATTTTAGAGAGATGGGGATTGGCAAAGTGAAATTTTGAGTGGAATTGACATAGTGCACTGGGGGTTGCTGGGGGTTTTGGGCACGGAGGGCCAGGATATCCGTTGATATCCTGGGGCTAGGGAGCTACCTAGTCGACAGGGAGGACGGTTTTGGGTAGTGTTTTCCAGAAGTGGGAAGGAAGCAAGCGACAAGCAAACACAGGTTGATAGCATCAGGTTCAGGTATTTACCAAGAATTATGCATTGTTTTGTATAAAAATTTGTTATTAAATTTTATTATGATGATGAATTTGATTGCGAATGTGCCAATGAAGTAACTTTTAAATTTTATTGTTGTGTTGTAATTCAATGGTTGTTTAAATTAATTCAACCATTACATTTGGTGTCAGAGCCCTGGTTCAAATCTGGAACCAAGGGTCTAAATAAGGGGTTTAGTTATAGTAAATCCCTAAGTAAATGTATTAGGGTGAATAAAAATTTGGGCCTTAAGGGCCAAAACTCCAGCCACGCTTAACCTGCACACAAAACATAGAAACTTTAATAAAAATAAAAATAAAATAAATAAATGCAAAACAAATTTACCGAAGTAAAACAAGTGGTAACTTATTTGGGTTAGGCTGGAATTGGATTGAATTATTCCAGGAATATGAAGGAAATTGGTTTTTCATTTTACATTTATTTATTGCTTATTCCTCTACTTCTCCATCAAACATACTTAGAAACATAGAACTTACATTTCCCTAGCTAAATAGAGCGAGAATTTGATGCGTGGAAGAAACCCCATCGATGAATTTTCTCATTCTACTCTAAATTTAGCTACAACGAGGCAAATAGACGGTATTACTACTAAAAGCATTACTTGACCAAAATCCCTCACTACTATATGTATATTTATGTATAAAAATAAGAAAAAGAGCAAGAAGAAACATAGACAATGTGTAGGAATTGCACATGGAAAGCGGAACATGGAAGGCCAGTGAGTACTGGGCACATAATCACTCAATGTCTAGGATGTTGAAGAAAAAAACAATAGAACCATGTTGAATCGAACAATATTTTTTTCAAACAGGCAAAAGGATCGCCCATCATCATTTCATAAAATTGAAGGAGTTATATAAAAAAAAAAAAGAGAAAAACCCAATAGAGATTTAATTGGAAATTGTGATTTAGGTAGGGATAACGAGATCAATTTTAGTTGTGTTGTTATTCTTGGGATAAATCTTCAAAGGCAATAAGGAGGTTTGCACTAGAGAATTTGAGAAGTTGTCAGTGTAAACGGAAACACTTTTAAAAGTGCCACTGAATATTTCCACCAACCCATGAATGATAAATTTGAGGGCAAATGCTAAGAATTTAGTGTTGGCACACTTTAATAATGCATGCAGGGAATTGTACAATAGGATAGGCTTCATTGATAGCTCCTTGTCATTAGAAGGTAGGCAGGTGATTTACATCAATTGCCAACTCAACTAACCGAGCAATTAGATAGGTTTGCCTGCGATTTTCTCCAACAAAACCTAGTGGAAGCAAAAGGTCCATGGGCATGGAAATTAGTTTGTAAATGGCATATATACAAAACGTTTTACACAAGAAACCTATTATCTCAATACAATGCCATTTAACATAAAAGGATAGGAACATTTTAAACTTTTAGTAATTAACAGAAAAACTTTTGACTAGATAGATGCCAATGCCAAGAAGCCAGATCTGAAATTCACTAACTATATTTCTTTGCAACACAATAGGAAAATTCAACTCCTAACAAAGAAAGTTTCATGAAACCCTAATTACATACTAGGGTTGTAACACGTATAAAAAGAATAGACGGCAAAGGAATTGGAGTTATTTCCTCCCATTAGGCATTTCGTTATTTGGCCCTGAACACGATTGAGCCGAAAAAGCGACCCAAAATTTGTAATCCTCAGTCATGAGCTCACCCACTGCTGGAGATGAGAACATAGAGTAAATAACAAGAACTTCTAACAATGCTTGTTCTCCATAACGATTTCCAGCTCATGGCGACCAACCCTATTGGGCTCAGGCCAGTTGTTATCGTCTTCCTTCACTATCTGAAGGAAGCCCAAATTTAATTAGTGTTTTAATGTGCTAGGGTTTTCACTCCAACACCATGGAAAATTTGGAAATAAGTTTAGAAAAAAAAAAACATGGCTCGCTTTCAGCAATGAGCTGTCAACATTCCCTGAGAACAACCCGAGTAAGAAAAACCTCTTTGCGGATGACGCAGTCATTCTTGCAGTATGAATTGTTTGCATAGTGGAACTTGCCATCAAGACGGAATTCAAACTCGAGAAAGTCATGGTCAGACTTACCTCTGTGACATAATACTTAAGGTAAAACTCGCCCAGATCATCTACCATTGCCAGAAGTTGATCGCGTTATTTCCCTCTCAAATATTTTTTTTAAATGTTATTCAGAGATGAAATATAACATGAAGTCTACATTCATAGAACTGTAGGTCTGATTATTGTGTCCTAATATGGCATTCATTTCTTTGTTGAAAAGAATGTATTAAAAACAAAAGAGAAATGAATGTGACTGCTCAGATTTGTGAATTTAATTAAATAATGGTATCCATCGTTCAAAAAAAAAATTCCAGAAACCAAAAGAAAATCATCAAATATAATTCATGCAATACATCTGAAGGGAAAGATACGGACACTGGTACTGATATGGATAGAGTATCTGATACAGACTCCAATTTTTTTTGAAGAAGTATGGATATGATATGGATGGGATATCATATAGAGAGGGGGCTATATGGATAGGTAGGCGGGTACATACTCGTGCATGGACAACATATAGAAAACATGCAGAGGAGTGCCCAAAATTAATGATCTTCTGAAAATAACCATACCTCGTGAGAGAAATTAGGTTGCAAGTTAGCGCCAGTCCAGTAAGTTTCAAAACATAATATGCTTTTACAGCTCCAAAGTGCACACAACTGAGAGAAAGAACATTAAAAGGAAATAAAAAAAATAAAATTAAAATACAGTATTTTAGTAGCTCGTTCTGAATACTTACAGCAATTGCTATCAAAGAAAGGCAGGAAGCTGGTAACAAAGACGCTTGCCATCACCTGCAGCCATTATTACAACCACATCTCTTCCACTCATGACAACATTTATTATCTCTCGATGGTTTACACGATACGTAGAAATGCCAAACACACTTGATCGAATATCATTATCCTACTAAAGTGGGCATGGTTTCACCATGTTGGGCGGCCAAAACATCTACCCTTGTGATTTCAGCTCATGAATAACAACCCTGGCAGACTAGGAAAACGAAGGAGGCAACGAAGTAGAACGTCGAGCCGAGGAAAGAGGCGAGCTGAGGTGTTTGATACTGAGAGCCGGAGGCCGGGCACGTGGGCCTCATGCCGAGCCCAACCTTAAAGGCTGCCAGATAATGCTTTTTATTTAATAATTAAATTTTTATTTCGAATAATTAATTTTATTTTTTTTTTCTTAAATCTTAGTGTTATAATTTAAATTTACACTAGCATATTTATTTAAAAATAAAAATAAAAAAATAATAATAAAGTATAATTATGAAATTAATAAAGTTTAATTAATAATTAATTAAGCTAATTAACTTTATTAATTTTATTAAAAGTTTAATAAAATATTAGTTAGGTTTGAGTAATATAGGGCTAAGTATAAATTTAAATGGAGCCCGTGGGATTTGAACCCCGAACCTCCCCACCACGCAAAGCTTTGACAATGGTCGCCCTACCAACGCGTCATGCGTTGTTTCTTTTACAAATAATTTTGTACTTATAAATACTTTAA
>JZKD02S2214956.1:121477-163972 GCA_000966675.3 Picea glauca
GCATTGTTCTTGAAGAGCAGTTGATGGCCATGAAGCAGGAGAAAGATCAGCTTCTTGCAAGGTTGCATGAGATGGAGATTCAACTCCATGAGGCAAAGGAAACCCTTACCAAGTATATGCATGAACATAAGGTATGCAGTGCTAGTTTATCTTCTAATTCCTCTAAAGATGAATGTTTTGGTGGTTTTGCGAGTCACACAAGAGGAATAGGGTCCAAGTTGTTGTTAAAAATGGGCTATGAAGGTAGAGGTTTGGGCAAGCATGCACAAGGCATTGTTGAGCCTATTGTTGTTGAAGAGAGACCTAAGTATTGTGGTTTTGGATATGAATGAATGAATGGAGAAAATTCCAAAGTCGAGGAAACAAGGGAAAAAGTTCCAAGCACAAATTTTGTTTCAAGTTCACCTCCTCAAGAAGGCTTTAAAGGTGAAATTTCAAGAACTTTTGTTGAAAGTTCAATCCCTCCAGCATGCAAGGCTTGTGTTCAAGATGAATGAGAATGTGTGAAACAAAAGAGTTGTGACAGTGATGAGGACAAGAAAATTGTTGACGGTTTTCAAAGGAGATCTTGTAACTCTTCAAATTCACCTCTTCAAATAGGCAATAAAGGTGAATGTTCAAGGTATAATTCTGCTTATCATTCAGTTGCATTTGATTATGTTAAGCATGATAAATTTGGAAGAAAGAATCCTTGTACATATTGTGGTTTGTATAACCATCATGTTTCAAAGTGTTGGAAAATATTGGCCAATTTCAGGAAACTTTCTAAGCAAAGACAACGTGAAAAGAGGATGCAAAAGATTTGCACTCATTGTCAGAAGCGGGGTCATCTCATTGACCAATGTTGAACATTGCATCCAACCACTCATCCATAACATAAGAAGCAGATGGATAAAGAGTTTGGAAAGAATGGAAGAGGAGATTCCATCATCGATGTGAGTCCAGATGATTCACAAGAGGACGATGTTCAGTCAAAAAAGTCATCGTTGAGTTGGCTTGGTAAGAAATGGTTGGATTTCTTAAGCAAGTAAAGCTTGCATTTTCTGTTGTAAATGCACTTTTCGGCGTTATGTGTGCATTTATGGGAAGCATGATAAGTTGCAGCAGTTTATCACAACTTGCATGATGCGAGTTGCATGTGAATGCAATTCATTTTGAAGTTATTTTGTTGTTGCATAAAATTCTCCAGGAGGATGTAAAAGATGGATATGATGTTCACTTGTTGCAGCCATTTATATTTTTCATTTCAACTCGTATGTACCCACATGTTTTGAGGTTGTACTTATGTTTGTACTGGAAGGAGAGTTGAAGAGTCCTATACATGAATTTGTTTTTATGTATGTGTAAGCAGTGAACCTGGTGATGGTTCATCATGAGTGATTCATGATTGTTACCTGATTATGTATCATGTTTGTCGACTTGTCAGTTTGGGAAGGTTGATATGATGTTTCAAATGAGTCTCGACTGGTGTTGATGATTTTCTAATGACTATGTTGTGTCAATCAGGTTGTTCGACTTGTGTTTAGTCGATGGTGTTTGTTGACTTGTAAGTTGATTTTGAGTACACCATGATGCAAGAAAACGCCATGTGATTTGATGAAGTACGAGATGCGACAGTTTGTTTGAAGAAAAAGATTTTGTTGGCATCATTTTTCAGTCTTGTATAATTTGTTTTCAAGATTGATGGTTTTCTTGGCTTGTGACAAGATGTCGCAGGAAAGTTTTGCAGCCATTGGAGAGCTGATTGTGTGGACGTCGAAGATTTCTAAAGAGGGACTTGATTCTCAGTGGGAAGGTTGGCATTCTTCCAAGCACAGAGAGAGCAGTGGGTCAGTAGCAGCCAGAGAACAGTGGTTGAAGGACATAGTCAGTTGCAGTGCACGACATGACAAAGTATTCAGGTGATTGTCGAAAAGATTTTGATATAACTTGAACCAGACAGATGATCATAATCTTTTGTGGGTCCAAAATCCTTTCAGTGGGAAGGTGTGATCAAAATCTGGACCAGGGGTCAAATTTTTCTCAAATTTCCAAGTGCTCGGAATGCGACGAAAATAGTTCCATTGTGTTCGTCTCGTCTTCCTGATTCCGGTGGTATATTTACTTTGTCAAACAAAGTCCGTATGGAGAAGATATCGCATTCTGTCTGAAAATTCAAACAGGAAAAAAAACATTGACTGTGCAGTCCGTACGGACGCTGACGTGGCATGTCCATACGCTGACGTGGCATGTCCATACAGATGACATGTGGCAGGTCCGTACAGCTGACATGGTGATTCCAGACGACAACACGTGGTGGCTTTAGGAGGTGACACGTGGCAGGCAGTTTTGGACATTTGGGCGCTCAGCTGGACCTATCCTGAGGTGACACGTGTCACCACTAGAAGGGTGACACATGGCATGGGATGAGATTAGCAGCCTATGTGTCAGGATGATGTCAGCATCCTATGTGTGGAATGACTGGATGTACGGAAGTCGACGCGGCAAGTACGTGGTCCAATTGGCAAGCGACACGTGTCATGTTTGGGTTGGTTGAAAAGGTGCCATGAGGCCCAGTCAAGGGCTGCCACATGGCACCCCGTGATTTGATGTTGGGTTTACATATAAAAGTTTTGGTATGTCGCCGGAGGGGTTAGAACACGTGACCTATTGAGTGGGCCAAGGACTGGCAGGGCTGGGCTAGCCACCCGCCCCACCAGTGGTTCTTGTTACCATAATGCGCGAAATTGTATTTCAATTTGCCTATGGTTGTAAACGGCAGGGGTGTCGGGCCGGGGCTTAGCCCCGACCCGCGGTCTTGTGGTTACTATATGGGACCATACCATATGCACGGATGCAAATGTAAACGGTTGGCACGGGTAAAACCATGACCCACGGTCATTTGATTGTTATGTGACCGATACATATCGCGCACAGTTTGTTTAAATGCCACAGTTATGTAATATATGTCGTGTAACCAACAGTTGGGTTTTATTACAATAAGCCACGGTTTTTGGTTTTATTCCATTACATATGACCTTAAATTTTAGCGCGGGGACAGTTTTTAAAACCGTTTGGTCGTTAGCCCTTTTCACAAAGGTGCACGGTCCTATGGGTCCATATGCCCAACAGCTTGACGGTTGGGGGGCGAAAATCCGTTAACAGTTCTACAGTTTAGATTGGTTTTCGGTTATGTGCGGGGCTAGGTTTTAACGTGCATTTTGGAGCGTGTTCTTGGTTCATGCACACAGAGGTGCATTTTGGCAAACCAGTTTCAAAAAGCTTGAAGGAGGAAAATGGAGGAGGCCTAAATTCTTCATCTTTTGGCCGATTGAGGTGCCATAAAAGCCTAGCTAGGTGTTTTTGGACATCCTGGATCCATTGGTGTTGTTATCAAGGCCATTTGAAGACTTCTTCTAAAAAATTTTCACCATTGAAGTTTCAGCAAGCTCCAGGGAGCTTGAAGCCCTCATTGATCGAGGACATGGTTTGGTTTCAGAGGTTGTTGAGGACTTTTACAGGTGTTTTTTCCAAAGAGAAGCTCAGGGAAGCTTATGGCCACATGTAGAAGAGGTCATGCTCGGATGAGCCATGATCCGTTTTCAGAGTTCTATTAGTCATTTTTGGGGTTTTTATGTGTTATGATCTCAATGGTACAGTCTGTTTTTCCATTGGAGTTGAGCAGTAGATTGTAAAAGAACTTTTGACTAATTAATCCCAGAGAGCCAAGTCCATTGATGGAGGCTCAAGGAGATGTAGCCCGGAGGGGGGTTAACTCCTTTATCATGTTGTTCTTGTTGTGATTTTGATGGTTTATTTGTTGCAAGTTTTGTTGCTATGTATTTATTTGAAAGTACATATTTAACCATCTAAAAAAACATACCCTCACATAAGCATTTACAAGAAGATACATGAACTTAACACATAAGTTTATCTTGCATATTTTAACACATGAAGCAAGGTCCTGTAAAGTTTATTTTCATGAAGTAGAGGGTGCTTGCATAGCATAACAAGTCAGCCTTCTATTTTCAGATCATCAACGGTCAGTTTACACAATACCTGTCCCTTAACCAGCTTGGTAGGTTTTATATCTAGATCAAATTCTTGGATAGCTACCATCCAATTTCCTCTTCTTTCCCCCATTTCATGTTGAGTGAATAGGGATCGGACTGCGGGATGAGGCACAATGACTTTGGTGTGAGTTTTTAGGATGTAAGATATGAAATGTTTTATTGCTTTGTATACTGCATAAGAATGTTTGTCAGGGTAATTCAGTTCGACCCCTTGGAGATTAGTGCTCATAAATGAGACTGGGTCCTCATTGTTGTCATCATCCTTCTGAGTCAATACTACAACTAAAGATTGGTCAAAGAAAAAAGTATAGAGGAAAAAATATTTGCTAAAGTCAAGACTTTGCAACACTAGATCTTGAGATATTGTAGTCTTGATATTGCTGAAAGAATTTTTCCACTCATCATCCCACTTAAAATCAACATCCTTGAAAATCATTTTTTGTAAGGTTTTGATAGTTTCAACAAAATCAGGGGTGAACTTCCTCACAAAATTGATTTCCCCAAAGAAGGATTGCATAGCCTTTTTGTTGTGGGGTAAGGGAAGTTGAGCTATTTCCTTAATTCATTCTAGGTCTATGTGAATCCCTGCTTGAAATATAATATGACCTAGTAATTTACCTTCCTCAACACCAAAGATAGTTTTATTAGGGTTTAAAGATATACCATATTTTTTACACCTTTTGAAAATCTAGGTTAGATGTTGGATGTGATATTATCTATTCTTTGAATACACAGTCACGTCCTCCAAACAGACTACTACACACTTGTTGTCATTCCCCAAAAAAGCTATGTCCATGGATCTCTCAAAGGTTGCTCCTGCATTAATCAGCCCAAAGGGCATGCATTTGTAAACAAAAATTCCCCACTTGGTTCGGAATGGAATTTTTCAATCGATCCTCTTATGAGACTAGAACCTGGTTGTAGCCTGAAAATCCATCTAGTAGGGAGAAAATATCAGAACCAGACATGGTCTGCAAGAGCTATTCCATTGGTGGGACTACGTAGTTATCCTTTTCTGATGTTTTGTTGAGGCTTCTGAAATCCATACATAGGCAGATTTCCCCAGACTTTTTCCTGATGGGAACCAAATTTTGTACCCAAGAAGAGTGTCTAACCTGAAAAATAAATTTCGCATCTAGTAATTTTTTTAACTCTTGACACATGAGGGGTTCCAGAGATGGGTGGTACTTTCGGAGCTTCTGTTGGAAGAGTTTTACTCTAGATTTTAATGGGATTGTGTGTTGAATAATACGCATGTCATAAGTTTTCAGATCTCGGTAGGACCACGCAAAAACATCTTGATATTCTTTGAAAAGTTTGAGATAGGATTTCCTTTCTTCTTTAGACATTCTCTTGCCTAGATTTATATTTTTAGGGTTTTTCAGGGTTCCTAGGTTTATAGTCTCGTACATGGGACACAATCTCCCTGTCTTTGTGTTTGTTGACCCTTTAAATCTTTCCCTTAAGTCAAAGAGGTTTTCCAAATTGGCTACCCCTTTTAGTATCATGTGAAACTTAGGTATGTTACTAGAGTGATATGTTTCACATCTTTGTTCATGAGAATCAGTTTCTACTAATTGCTCTTGGAATACTTCATCGTTAATAGCCAGGTCTTTAAAATTTTCTTGATTGGTTGGGAAGTTTATAATCTGTTCATATCCTTCAAAGGCCTTCCAATTAGAAATATTGTTGGGCATTGATGGTTTGTAGAGTAGTTCCACAGTGAACCTGGAGGCTTCATAGTCTTCTAAAGGGGATAGTCTCAAAGCAGCAATGGCTAGGGAATCAGCAAGATTATTCTTTGTTCTGGGGATCGTTGTAACATTGAAGGCCTCAAAATGTTCTATTAGCATGTGCACTTCCTGTTGATAATTCCTCAGGTGGGGAGACTTGGAATGTATAGTATTCTTTACATGCCTAACGATAATTTTAGAGTCCCTAAATACTTTTAGTTCTTTAACGTTTAAGTCTATGGATTTCTTTAGTCCTTACACTAAAGCTTCATACTCAACAATATTATTAGTGCATTAAAATTCTAGTTTGCAGGACAGGAAATGTTTTTTCCCCTTTGGGTCAATGAGGATACATCCTTCTCCCGAACCATCTTGCGATTTAGACCCATCAAAGTAAAGTGTACAAACTTGTGAGAGGAAATGATCAGATTCTCCATGCCTACTAACTTCCTCCTCTCCACCTAATTTGTCTATGATTTCCAACAGAGGTTGTTAACAGAAGAGAGTTTATTCCATCGCCACCAGTATATTTACTTGAAAATTCATTTCAAAGTTTTGAGTAAGAGGCACATTAGATGAGAGAGGGGAGAAATTATTGAAATCAGAATCATAGGAGTGGTTTCCTAGCACGGGTAAATCTGTCGATGAGGGTTCGTTGAAGGATTATATATTGGTGATAGTATGTTTGAGATACCTTTCCCTATCGATCCTAATCATGTTTGTGTGTCCCTTTAATGTCAACCAAAGGTGATCCCATGTTGGAATAGGAGCAGACCCAAGGTTCAACGCTTCAACAACACACCAACAAAACCCTAACTACCGGCCCTTTCGACAACACCTGCGAAGCAGATGAAATCTCACCCGAGGTAGAGGCAGGGGTGGTTGCAAGACTCAGGTTTTTGCAACCTTAGTTGGGACACAGATCTGTGATTTTAACACTTAGAAAACACTTTAGCATAGATCATTCATCCGTATTTAACCCTCATGGCACTCCGTAGATGGCGCAGAGCACCACAACATTCACTTAGAACTAGGTTAAGTTAGCACTTAGCAACAACAAAATAGGTCTAGCACTCAGCACTTTCATATATTTCATATCTACACCCATACATCTAAGAAGAATAAAGAAAAGTAGATCTATCTAAGTATATCATAACAAAGCACATAGCATAATCATATCAAAGCACAACACATGGGAAGAGGCAAACACATTAGGTCGAGACACCGAGCACAACACATAGGTTTACCTTGGTTCACCCCCACCCTGGGGCTACGTCCACAAAGTCTTCTTCTTCTTTATTAAATTTGGTCAATCTAGTTATAGCAAAGAGCTCAAACTTGTACTCCACATAGGATAGGAGATTTGCATGCACCTTAACAGATCCTCCTTCCTCGAGTAGATCTAGCATAGAGCCTTCTTACAATCTATGCACTCAGCACTTATAGAACTTACACTTAGCTCTACAAGTTGTTCATATAGTATACACAAAGCCTTTACTAGCACTTAGCTTATTTATCCCTCTCTTACATTTCCTAGCTATTTATTTATACTTTACAAAATAGGCCTAAACATGGGTAAACCCATGGGCCGACATCCCATACCCATTACATTATCCCAAAACCCTAAGAGGGCCCCAAAGTGGAACGAGATCCCGTGATATCTACTTCGCCTGGCGCTCCATCTTTAACAAGTTGTTAAAGTCCAAAAAGGGTCAAATATGACCAAGTGTTCCTCAAAACTTGGGAAAGGGCCAACAGGCCCCCAACACTCACCTGTGACTCATCCCGAGTCACTCTGGTCTAATCAATTCTGCCTCGAATGCCTCAAGCTTGGCTCGAACTACTTTGACCTACTGCAGTGCGACAGACTCTTGCTCAGTGAACTCCTCGATCACTGCATCGTTTATTGGCCCTTCCAAGCATTGTTCTGCGGTGATGACAACCTATTCAAGCTCGATTCCCTAGATTTCAACTTCAGTGAACAGTTCGCATGCCTTTTCTTGGATTAGCTGAAGTCATTGGGAGACTTCCATCACTTTACTTTGTAGTGTGTGTACCTATTGTTGGGTGGTGTGTTTTTCTGCAAACCTCTTCATTCTTTCGAGTGGGGTCAAGGCCTTCAGCTATGCCTGTAGCGTATTTGCGTGCTTCTTTGCTTCTTGGAGTTGTGCCTCCAATGCATGCAACTTTGGATTCTCTGTGAGGTTCTCATAAGTCTGGGCACTTCTAGCACTCAGTTTCTTGCATTACAAGGCAAAGGTTTTTAATTGGCCAACTGCGCTACGGGTAGTTTCCTCCCTTAGATCTCTTATTTCTTGAGGAATCTCAGACATGGTATGAAGTTCCAGATCTGCGATGCGCTGTTGAAGTTGTTGGATTACTTATTCAAGTTGTGCCACCTAATGTGGGACACGTTCTTCAATATTCACTTCTATGACCATCACAAAGTGAAGTTCTTTGTGAACCCTTACATGTGCTTCAAGTTTCTCTACTAGCAACTAGTCCTTCCTCTGTTGTAATTGTGTTTTTTCCTCATACCACTTCACTTGCAGGGAAATATTTTCATGTTTTTCCTTACTCTATTGTTATACAAGTGCGCTTTGTACTTGTGTCAAATCCTAGGTGGCTTGCGCTGTGTCTTCTTGAGCTCGTCGAAGGCGAGATTCGACTTTCTCAGTGATCTGGTGTAATTGGGTGGGCTCATCGCATGTTCATGTTGTTCCAATTGTCAAGGGCACAGTAGAAATTTCTCGGCTGGAATAGAGTGCATGTTTCACTTCTTGAAGTTCGCCCTTGATTCAGTTGAATACCTCCTCCTGCTTGTTTCTTTCTTTTCTACGATCTCTAGTGAAGCATCATTTAGCGTAGCGATTAAGAATTTGAAGTCATCCGCTGTGAGGGTAGACTTAAACGTAGTCTAGGTGGCCTTAGTTTTCTTTCAGGATGAGTAATTTGGTGGGATAATCTTCCTTTTCTTAGTGGGATTCTCCTCCTATCTAGGTGAATTAGCCTCACCTTTGTTTTGTTGAACTTTTGTGCCACCTAGTTCTTCACCATCACCTCCCTGCACAGGTGAGATCAAAGTAGTCTTCATGGATGTGCTATGGACATATTGAACTTCATCATCCTTCTTAGTCTTGCTTGGTCCAGGTGTATCCGACATAGCTTCATGGCTTTCCACGTCAGACATTTCTGTAGGGTCCGCTACAATAAGGAGGTCCATTGACCATTCCTTGGTAATCTTCTCCAAGTCCTCTTCTGTCAACTTGTAGTACGATTGGAGCTGTTGTTTGTGCTCATCAGCACACGCTGTGATATAGGTGAAGTGGCGGTCCACGCTGAATTTTATCAAAGGTCTAAACCTATGAAGTGTGTTTGGGGTGAGGAACGATGAGGACTAGATTGCATTCTTTAATTGGTTGTGATAGGCGTGTAATACGACATTAGACTGCCACTGCTTGTTCATGTCGCTGGAGTACCACAGCGTACAGAACTTCATGGCTAGTGGTTCGAAGGGTTCAATCTCCGGAAAAGTGGCACCTTTTGGTAGCTCCCATGCGATGAAAGTGATTAGTACGAGAAACCAACTAAAGTGGAACTCATACCCTTGGTCTTGCGCTTCTCTGCAACCAAGATCTAACGTTTTTACAAAGTACTATGCCTAGTTCATCTGTAATCCCTCGGCACACTTCCCTGCGAGGTCGACTATGAATCTAGTCACTTGTGTTGGTCTATTCTTACAAACTAGCTTGCCCACAATCAACTGATAGGCAAGGTGCATTGTGCCACTCTGGATAGAGGCTACATTGTAGCCTCGCATGCCTTTCTCAACATCGCCATAAGTTTCTTTTATCTTCTGCGCTAGTTCTCGGTCTGAGATCTTTCTAGGGTAAAACTCATGTGGGTCAGGACCTTGCATACTAAGGCATGTGATCCGATTGATCAAGGTCAGATCCACAATGATATGATGATCCAACCATAAGTATCCTCCATGGTAGCAGGACAGTAGAAACTTGACCCATGCGTTGACTTCCTGGTGTTTGACGAAGTGTGGGATCTTCATTACATTAAGCAGTGTGGACTGCGTGAGGTTATGGGTCCATGACTGAGGGACAATATTAGAATTCTTTCCTTTGGTCCTGGTTAAGTACTTATGCGGGGCTAACATGTTGTAAACTTTATGATCTCCAAGGTTAAAATCACTAAACTTTAGTGTTGCGATCTTATCCTGGTCAGCATGAACTATGCACACCCCTTTCAGAAGGTACACGGTGATCAAAGTGTACTCAAAGTCGTGAGGTACACTGTCATGGTTGATGGCACCACTTAGAGGTGGTAAGTAAGTAGGTAGAATGTGTGGGTTAAGCTTGGCATTTGCGATGTCATCCCTGTGCTTGGTCTGTTTCTCATCGGTCGGCCAGGATGGACTGGCCCGAGTAGTGGAAGGGGAGGCCTGGGGTCCTCTCATTGACGATGCTTGGACTCTTGTAGATAATCCTTGCTCTAACATGACTCTCTCAGTCATTAAGTCAATCAAAACTTCTTCAACTACTTTCTCAGCAGCACTGAGCTCGTCCGACATACAAGCTTGGGTCAACTAGCTCGGGTGAGAAATGAATTCAGAGACTACAGTGAATAGTATGGGAACAAGGCAATGATCACAAGGTGAAGTAATCTCAAGTTTCGGGCTCAAATTCTCACTTAGAAAAAAGTATTCTTGGTGTGTGGCGCGACGGAATAAGTAGGGAAACTTAGTAATGGTCTTCTTACAATGGGTATGAGGTTGCATTAACTTATGTTTTGTTTGTTATGGCATGATCTAACGGTCTAGTGAAGATCCATAAATTCTTTTATGTCCATGTGAGGCAGAATTCAAATGGGTATATCGGTCCAATGGCTATATTTCTTCGCCTCGACGAAGTGGCATATGTCGTTGTTCTGATATCTCGGCGAAGCTCAATTCTTGTGATTTTTCCTTCTACAAAGTTTCCTCTGGGACCTTATATAACTTTTCAATCTTGGCTCTCTTCTTACTTGGCTTCCTAGCCTTCTTCCCAATGAGCTTCATCTCGGTCATCCTTTTTCCATTCTGAGACTTATCTTCTCTCGACATAGTCACTTCGCGTTGTTGAGGTTCTTTCTTCAGATCCAAGGGTAATACTCCTTCCTCATATGGATTAGGTATTTTGGTCTTTTTTGGTTCCTTTAACGCTCTTATAGCTTCGAAATCCAGGTCCCTGGTGTTCAACAATTGATATCTGTTCTCTTGTTCCTCCACCAAGTAGGCGATCCTTCTAGTCATAAATTCCATGAGTTCTTTCTTTTTTTGTTCTAAGGCTTCCTTTTCTTCTTTTCTCTGGATCTGGTCATTTTCAATCCAGATCTTTCCTAACAAAGATGGAAATGGGGCACGGTCCTTAATAAATCTAATGACTTCAAACTCTTCCTCTGTTGAAGCTCCATGGGTACTCATAGCTATCTGGGTAATTCTGCCACATAGGGTTACCATTTTTCCTTTAAGCAACCCTATTCTTCCTAGTGAAGGAACCATAGCAAGCCTTCCTAGGGTTTCCCAAGTAATTTATGTCATAATTTTCATCTGTGTTCCCTCATCTAGAGCACAATCGATGTCAAAGTCTCCTATTCTTACTTCGATTTTCTCCTTTTCTTTGAATATCTCTGACAAACTAGCATCTTTATGTTCATTCAGGGTTTCTTTCACATGTATTAATAATTTATCTGATTCTTGCTAGGGTTCTTCTATAATCTTAGTCTCTTGCCCTTGCTCCATATTCAACTTTTCAAGTCTAGCAATCATTCTAGGGAAATTCAGTACTTCATGGTCCATAGCCTTACAACAGAGGCAACTGGGTTTTCTCCCAGGGCATTCCTTAGCAAGATGTCCTGGTCTTTTGCAACTGTAACAAAGAGTTAATCCTCTCTTTCTCTTCAATGATCCCCAACTCTTATTGTACTGCGTGCTAGGATCATAATGGCTAGCCTACAAAAATTTCTTTCTAGGATCCTACATCCATTTGTTAGTCCAAAAATTATTTCTATGCATAGGTATAGCATATCTATCATTATACTTATCAGATCTATTCATATCAAACTTTCTTTCATCTATTAATGCCCTAGTTTTTAAG
This sequence comes from Picea glauca, assembly GCA_000966675.3. NCBI lineage: Eukaryota > Viridiplantae > Streptophyta > Pinopsida > Pinales > Pinaceae > Picea > Picea glauca. The sequence goes on from JZKD02S2214956.1 coordinate 133,409, forward strand.
CTAGGATAGAATCTATCAAACATACCTAGATCCATGCTCTAGAAAAAAAAAAATCACTTATATCACTTCTACAGAGCACAAACCTTCCAAATCTAAGAACTTTTGACTATTCTTACATTTATTAGAGCACAGAGCTTACAGATCTTACCTCTTTTCTTTGGATCTGACCTCTTTCTTTCAAAAATTTCCACTTTTACTTTTCTTAGAGAACAGAGCATTCATATCTCACTTTTTTTATTTGGATCTGATCTTCCTTTCTTCAGATCTAACCTTCTTCCTGGCACAAAGCTTCACAAGTCGAGTAAAAATCTGCACACTAGGGCAACATATCTATGCACAGAGCTTCCTTTTGCACAAAGTTTCTTCTTCCTCAATTCCCAGCAATCACAGTTTCACGTCCCGACGATGGAACCATTTGTTGAAACAGGGGTAGACCCAGGGTTCAACGCTTCAACAGTGCACCAACAAAACCTTAACTACGGCCCTTTCGACAACACCTGCAAAGCAGATGAAGTCTCACCTAAGGTAGAGGAAGGGGTGGTTGCAAGACTCAGGTGTCTGCAACCTTAGCTAGGACATAGATCTATGATTATAACACTTAACAAACACTTTAGCATAGATCATTCATATGTATTTAACCCTCATGGCACTCCGCAGATGGCACAGAGCACCGCAGCATTCACATAGAACTAGGTTAAGTTAGAACTTAGAAACAAAAAAATAGGTCTAGCACTCAACACTTTCATATATGTCAGATCTACACCCATACATATAAGAAGCATAAAGCAAAGTAGATCTATCTAAGTATATCATAGCAAAGCACATAGCATAATCATATCAAAGCACAACACATGGGAAGAGGCAAAAACATTAGGTCAAGACACCGAGCACAACACACAGGTTTACCATGGTTCACCCCCACCCTAGGGCTACATCCACAAAGTCTTCTTCTTCTTTATTAGATTTGGTCAATCTGGTTACAGCACAGAGCTCAAATTTGTATTCTACATAGGATAGGAGATCTGCGCGCACCTCTCCAAATCCTCCTTCCCCGAGTAGATCTAGCATAGAGCCTTCATACAATCTGTGCACTCAACACTTACATCACTTTCACTCAGCTCTGCAAGTCGTTCATACAGTACACACAAAGCCTTTACTATCACTTAGCTTATTTCTCCCTCTCTTACATTGCCTAGCTACTTATTTATACTTTACAAAATAGGCCTAAACATGGGTAAACCCATGGGCCGACATCCCATACCCATTACCTTATCCCAAAACCCTAAGAGAGCCCAAAAGTGGATCGAGATCCCGTGATCTCTACTTTGCCTAGTGCACCATCTGTGACAAGCTGTCAAAGTCAAAAAATGGTCAAATACGACCAAGTGTTCCTCAAAACTTGGTCAAGGGACAACAACCCAATCCGTGCTAAAGTATCCATTCAACTTTTTAGACCAATCTTGACTAAGTAGCAGTACATAAGCTTCTGGTATATCCACTACAATGATGTCAATCACTTAAACAAATTTTGGGTGTGTCGTCATTCTGATCATGACATCCTTGAGTTCTCCAATAACTTTAACCTAAGTTTTGTCTAGTAGTATAATGTGTTTATCACTTTTGAGTGGGATTGCATTTAATTTCTTGTAGATAGATAATGGAATGACATTAGAGGATGCCCCTGATTCAACTAAATAATTATGGAGATTTTTGTTGAAGAATTCAAATGTTAAAAGGAAAGGTGGGATGAAAGGCTTTCCTTTTTTATCTACAGAGAAAGCGTTCATGTTTGGTTTATTTTTTAGATCTATGGGAGTTGGATTTTCCCCTTGGTCAGTGCTTGTTATAAGGGTTTCTAATGAATTCAAGGCTTGTAGCAGAAATTCCTTTGCTAGGGAATTATACACATGTCCATGACCGACACATTAGCCTTCAATATTTGTAAGTCTTCTACTATGTTGTAGTCTAGCTTGGGTGATTCCCATGTGTGGATGTTTATGGGATTTATTTGGGGGGAAAAAGTGTTTTCAAGTGATCGACTGTTTGTTTTCCTCTCGAGGTTTGAACAATGGTAAGGTAATTTGAGACCGGTTGACCCCTAATTCGCGTTTACATAGCCAAAACCTCAGTGGGTGGTTCTTGAACATCAAATACATCATCGCAAGGCATTGGAAAGCTAGGATCCCACAGTAGCATGGATGTTTCTTCTAGTGGATCAACTTCTTCCTGATCAACAATATTCACTGTTGAGCCGCTTGATTGTTTGGTAAGGGAAACTTCGTCTAGGAACCGATTGGCCATCAAATTCATGGCATGCACCCATTGTGGATAGTCTCTTTCAGAATGTTTCTCTTGATGATAGGTATAGAAAGAGTCGGATGCTACATTTCCCAGGTTGATTTTTAAGTTGGTTGGGGGAGGTTCAATTGCTTTGAATGGTGGGTTTCTTTTAAAACAGGGTTTATAAGGCCTTTGGCCTTGGTTTCCTTCCCTTGCACTTCTTTTCATGTCTACGATTTCATTTGAAAATTTCTTTATCATCTGTTGTAGGTATTCTATGTCTCAACTTCCTTCAAGAGTCCTCTCATGGGTGGAGGTTGACCTTCCTTCTTAACTAGTGAGATCTGGCCCTCTTCCTTCATTTGGAATTCAATTGTTTTGGCTTCCTCAAATTTTTCAGCTAGGGTATGCTTGACAACCCTTTTTACAAACATGGAAATAGAAGTAGGGAGAGTGTTACCATATACCTCAATTTGAAACTCCTAAGTGGGTTTAGCTTCAGGTTCAAATTTTTTTAGGATAGTGGTAAATCGTTGATTGAAGTATTTAACCTTTCCTTTTGAACTCATGGTGGTGGAGAACAGTTCAACCACTAAATCTCTTGTAGTGGTTTCTTCTACAAATTTGTCTAAAAAAACTTTTTGAAACTTCGTCCAACTAGTTATGGTCCCTATAGACAAGTTAAAATACCATGTGGAGGCTGAATTCTCAAAGTTATAGGGGAAAATCATGCATACTATGTCTTAATGTTTGACATTCATCAGTATAATAACTAGTATGAACTTTTTAATATGGTCTTCAGGCAATCCTGAGGTTTCGAGGTCAAATTTGGGGAGTAACTTTTCTAGATGTCGAGGGAGGTTATGTACCCATCTGGGGATTGCCAGAGAATCTATGGCCAACCAAGGTTGATTGTTTTCAGGTGTGTTTCCCCTTTCTTCATTATGATCATTGTTATCCTCCATTTCGTCTGACTCCAAAGCTGAGCGATCTAAGTTAAACCCTTCCTTGTCAAATTCAAAATCGTCGAGCTCAGAGTAGTTACTAGCTGGTGTTTCGGGAACATATTAAGGGGATGTTCGATCTCATTGAGGGAAAAATCTATCAGGTCTTCTACGGTGTGAACAAAAACCTGGTCTAGGGTGTTGAACACTAGTATTATTACTTTTTTTCTACGAAGAAGTAACAGAGCTAGGGGTAATAATCCAATTTGTTGGGCGTAATATCTTGTGATTCTTATCAATTAGTTCAACTCCTCGTGAGGGAGAGTGTAAGGTATTTCAGGGAATAGATGTTCTTCCTCTTTCTGGGGTGAGTTACTCATTTCAGGAGTACTCAGTGTGTGTGGTTTTTCTTGAGAATGACTAGCCATGCATGTGGGTTGTTTTGAATCTATAGGCTATGTGAAATATTATATCAGAAATATTGTTAGCCATTCATTCACAGGCCCTCCTTCTAGTGTCAATTCTATTGAGGGTTCCTAAATCCCTTAAACTCAACAACAGGAACCAAACCTACCACTGAGACACAATTAGACTCTGCAGCGTTTGATGGTGGAATGGTTCTCCAAATATTTCGATCTAGACAATTTATAGATGGGCTTTATGTAGTGATTGACAAGATATCTTCTTATTAAAGTTCCACCTTCAGTTTAAACGTTCTCTTTTTTGTATTTTATTTTATTAGATGGGTTTGATCAAAAGATGTTTGATGGTATAAACCAACTGGTAAAGGGGGGGTTATTAACTATTGAAGAAGGTTGAGCTTGGAATAACCCTAGTGCTCAAGCATGCAGACAAATATATTCATGTTAGAATATAATGGATGTGCTCATTTTACCATTGAAAATATCACTATTGTCACCCAACCATAGGCCGAAGCCACCCTCCGAGCACCTTAACCTTAACAGAGAATCACTCTGGAAGAAAACCCTAGGCTAGATATGCAAACAAAGGATAGTGCACATTTCCCCAAGGATAGCGCACCAACAAGAGTTGATTGGATAGTCCAAACCCTAACCAAGAGATATTCCAAGCCAAAGGTGATCTTCTATCTGCAGCATCTGCAATGGTAGCTCTCCTCCAAACCTATGCACAAAACTGGGCACTACAGTGTGCATAAGTGCCTCTCTGCAATTATGAGACTGACTGCCAGAATGAAGACTGGCCTCTTGTATTTATAGTAATTCTGGCTAAATGCCTGGGCCAAATTCTCATTCTGGGTATCTGTCTATTCAATATATATTATTTATTCTGGACGACTTCTTCTCTTGGAGGATAATAACCTAATACAAGTTATCTTCTTGAGACGACAAGTCTTCTAGGGTTATTAACCAACTCATTAAGGTTTCTTCTTGCTTCCCAGAATATCTTATTCTCGTCAGGTTTACACGTGGAGGTAAATACCTCTCGCAGCTACCATAATATCAACACTCCCTCCTAGCTAGGGAGGTATTACAGGTAATGGTCTTGAGCACAAACATACCATTCACCCAGTAGCATCAATATAGTTGTATAGACTATCTCATGACTAGGTCATGAGCACTATCAGTGTCATCAGTTGCATCATCTCTCGGAACCATAATCTATCTGAGTAATCAGACATGATACTCACTCCACAGAGTGATACAAGAGCCATTCTTCTAATATAGAAGAGTAAATTTTCTGAATCATTCTCTGTCTAGGAAATCTTTGTTCATCATTCATCTGGATGATAATTATTTTCAACATTGTTCATAGTCTTCAAGGCAATCAGAACAATATCATTCAATAGAACACAACTGTGTCTATTCATATTAGGACACAACTACAATCTAGTGGTACACTACCACACTAAGTACCACACAGATACTTGATCAAATAGTGGAACACATCTGCCACAGTAGTATACATCTATTGTCTAGAGACATATAGTCTTCATAACAATCATCTGATATCAACCTACACAGAAACAATGTTATGATATAAATTGAATCATCTGGGTCATTCTTCCACTCACATCTTTGAGATCTTGGAAGATCATATGCCCTCAGAAGGTAAACCATCAATGATGAGATATCTGGACTATTCTTCTCAAGCAAGGAAGAATAATTGTCCTGATTTATGAGCTTGGACCATTCCCCACCCTGGGTCATTCCTCTGACACTAAAAAAAGTGTAACTTGGAGAGAATGAGTCTGCCCTAAGGAATGTATATCCCTGATTGATGAACCTGGAGCATTCCCCACCCTGGGCCATTGCTCCGGCACTAAACAAAGTGCTAACTGGAGAGAATGAATCCTCCCTAAGGAATGATTGTCCGGACCATTTCCCATGTTAACCACAAGAGGAAATGTTTGTCATGCACCAACCTCCAAAACAGACAATTTCTCATGTTAACCACAATGAGAAATCGTTGTCCGGCGAGGCAGGCTAGTATTATTGAGTAACCCTCAAGAAGAGAGACTGCCCTAGACCACTCCCCATGTTAACCACAATGGGAAGTCATTGTATATGGTACATCAACAATCTGGACCATTTTCCGAACTGGAAAATGTCTGTCCGTCAGAAATATCAATCCACTTTCCGAACTGGAAAGAATCTGCTCATCCTAGACCATTTTTCGAACTGAAAATGATTGTCCATCAATCAATAATACATTGGCACTCCCTCCCAACCTGGGAGTCATCTCTTACTTTTTCAATAAGGAAGTCATCTCCATGAGCTCCAACTTGAGTACGCAAACTCTTTCATCTTGAACAGAAGCTTTATCAAAATGTCTTCTTATCTGCTCATCTGTGGAGATATGTATTGGAGAACCACTTTCTCCTTTCTAGAATTCATCACGGATAATGTAATGCTTGATTTCAAATGTACTTTGGTCTGGAACACTGGTCTTCTCTTAAGGCTTCATGTAGCTTTGATCAATAAAGTATATCATTGTTGGAAAACTGGAACATATCCATGTGGCACTTCATCTGTCACCATGAGATCTGATCTTCTGAGTAATCATCTTCATACAATATCTCTGTTATAGAAGATCTTCACCATGCTTCTGTTGTGCACTGGAGGTTCTCCACCAAGTTATCTTTTTCCATCTACATAAAAGGGTCTCTTTTAGGTATGCCTCAAAGTCTTGAGGTTTCTCTTCATATGCTCTTTGTCACTAGTACATATTGTAAAAATTCTGACGTTTTATTTGCAGCGTTATGGCCAAAATTGTCCATATTGTCGCAAAATAGAGGAAATTTAAAAAAAAACAATTCATATTGCCCGATAACATCGGTCTTGCCACGTTGACGTCTCTCTTGCCATGTTGATGTCTCTCTTTCCATGTTGACGCCTCTCTTGCCATGTTTTCCACCGGAATGTCTCTCTTGCCATGTTTGTGACATAGACGTCGTTCTTGCCACATTTGTGAAGATTGATGTCGCAATTGCGACATTTTGGAAACTAGATTTTCCCCTCCAATGGTAACCTTAGTATGTTGACTAAGTCAAAATACTAACAATCACTTAGGTTTTTTTTACGTCGGAATTGCGATGTTTCAAAATATATAAATATGTTGCATTTGACGGATGTTGCGACAAGTTTGCTATAATAATGATGCTTTGGGGTCATAGTAGTTAGTGGTTAGAATGTTTTAGGGTGTGATTTTCATGTCATGAGTTATAGGGGTAAATGATTATAGTGTGTAAAGGGTTAGAATCTATTTGGGACCATCATGAAAATTTCAGTTTTGGAGCATTGAGTACTTGAGAGGTTGGATGCCAAGTGAGTAATAAAATGGTATCATGAGAAAAGATTTCTTAAGCCTTAATGGAAACTAGTGTGCTAGTTGCAGGTTTAGAACAAGTGTAGGTTATTAAGATGTTCAATATGAGTCAACCACATTAAATATGGTCAACTATAGTCAAACATGATGAATTATTCTCAATCATGGTCAACAATGGTCAATGGAGATCAATATCGTCAATAAGGTTGAAGGGTTAGTTGGTTAATAGAGTGAATGTAATAGGAGGGTCATGGGTTAAGGGATTAGTAAGTTACATAGTTAATGGATTAGTGGGTATGTTTCGATGAAGTTAGTAGGTCAAGGGGTTATGAGATGGGTTTAGTGGGATTAAATAGTTAGGAGGTTCATGGGGTCATGCATCAACCATGGTCAATATAGTTAACGATGGTCAAATATGACTTATGGGTTACTAGGTTCATGGGATTGGGTCAATTTATTAAATCAGGATTGTGTTCGGACTCAAATGGGTTAATGCCAACCATAGTTTATTAGAGGATTAGTGTGTTTGGGATCATAATGTGTTAGGCGTGATTGCATCGGGGATCATAGTGTATTAAGGGGTTGTTGTGTTCATGGTCACAATGTTATGGGGATAGTGCGTCTCTCTTGCCACATTTGTCACATATACGTCGTTCTTTCCACATTTGTGAATATTTATTTCGCAATTGCGACATTTTGAATCGCATTGCTCTGCGACCAATGTTTTACCAAACATGAATGAATTTTTACTACTTCAAATTTTACTCAATCTATTGTCCAAAATACTCATCACCATCAAAATTTAATTCAACCCTACTTAGAATACCAAATATGCAATGTTTGTCTTCATGTATGATATTATTTGAGAAGTGTTGTAAAAGCAGGGTACATTACATATTTTAGTGAATGCAGTGTTTTCATTGTAGAGCAAACTCAACACTTTCAATAATTTTATGATAGTTGATAAATAATATATGCAAGAATTATTTCAACCATTGGTATAAATATTGTTTTATTCATTATTATCAAACATTATTATTATTCCAATGAGATGATGGTAAAATTAATTAATGTCTTGAATGTAGACAATTGCAGGAACTCAGAACATGCATGTGTGTCACTTCATGGGTGGATCTTTTACATATACTTACTAATTACTTTTTATATTACTGGGATCATTGGGCTTGTAATATATTTTGATTTATTTATATGTTTTTTTATTTAACTAAGATTTTACTGCATTCTGCAGAAGTTATCGTTTGAGTCAGACAAAGTTCCTTTGTCTGTTTCAAAAACTATAGATGGAATCCAAGAGTTGGAAAGCTCAAGAGAGGGGACATATGATGATAAGTCCAAGGAAAAAGAAGAGAAAGACAAGGAAAAGGGTAAAGAAGTTGAAAAAGAGAAGTGGAAGGAGAGAGACACTGATAAGAAGGGAGAGAAAGAAAATGAGAAGGATAAAGTAAAAATCCTTGATGGTGCAAACGAAAAACTTAGATAGCCTCTTGCAACGACTTCCAGGTTGTGTTAGTCATGACCTTATTGACCAGTTGACAGTAAGTGACATGCTTATTATTATATATTTATGTTGAGGTTTCTGGTGAGACATGAAAACCTATGAATATGGGAATACTCTATTATGATTTTTGTTGCAGGTAGACTTTTGTTATCTGAATTCAAAAAGTAACCACAAAAATATTGTGAGAACATTATTCAATGTACCTCGGACATCCTTAGAATTATTGCCTTATTATTCAAGAATGGTGGCAACATTGTCGACTTGCATGAAAGATGTAGCTTCAATGCTTCTACAGTTGCTAGAAGAGGAGTTCAATTTTTTAATAAATAAAAAGGTACCTTTCTTTTCATTGTATGTTTTTTGCATGATTGACTGATACCATGTGCTACAATTATGAATCATGTGTCATAAATTTTGTTTTGAATGTTCATAATTACCTTGCCATAAAATACCATCCTCTCTTTCTTTATCAACTCTTTCTAGTGATCTGTAGATTATTCTCCCCTTTGGTGGTTTGTGTTTTTAAATATTTCTTGTATTATTAATTAATGGAATTAAGGGAAGCTATGTGGTTATGGCCTTCTGTTTCGATATTGTCAGTGACTTTTTTGAAAACATTACATGGTACTTCCTGTATTTTGGTCTTTTGTTATATTGAGATAAAGTATGTTTCTTTGTTAGACATGCCATTGTCATCTTATGCTATTACATTTTAACTATTAAGTGTATATGTTAATCATATTTTTGTGCAGGATCAAATGAACATTGAAACAAAGATCAGAAATATAAGGTTCATTGGGGAATTAGAAAATTTCAAAATTGCCCTCACAAGTTTTGTATTTACCAGCTTGAAGGTGAGCTTTAATGCCATTCTTTTGGGCAACATTTTCCTGTCACAGCATTTCATTCCACTTTTTATGTTGTAGACAATAACATATCCGTGAGTCCATAGATTGTGAGCCTTATCACGCTTTTGCACAATAATTATCCTGAGGCAGGAAACTCTTCAAAGGAACTGCCACAGCTGAGTTTATTGAGTTCTAATCTTTTGGCCATCAAACATGTGTTATGGGCTCTTAAACGAATAAATTTTTTCTAGCAAAAATATATTTCAAGAGATCCGGCTTCTAATTGTAACATTGTCTCCTAAGATGATATATATGTCTTATTTTGAAGAAAATTAGGAGGCCTGCACAATTGCTCTCGTGTTCTGTTGCACATAGTGCTCAAACAAGGCAGATTTGGTACACATGTATGTTTTGGAGATGATTTCTCTCCAAAACATACTTGTGCACCAAAGCTACAAATGGTTCGACATCTAGAGAAGCTAAGAGCTGCAAAATTGATAAGAATGTTGTTGATATGAAAAACCTTTTTCCTGTAGTATGTTTGGGCCATGGTTGATAATATTTGTTCCACTTCAAGATATTGTGATATACTATCCAAGTGAGCTTTAATCCTTATTTATCCAAATATTTGAATTTTTCTATTTAATATTTTTGTACGTCAAGTTGTTCATAAGGTCTTTATCTAATATCATAAGTTTAATATTGAGAACTATAAAAGAAGATAGTAAAAGAACATGAAATCCTCTAATTGAAGAAATGTTTGAGGTCATTGTACTCAATTTTGTGGTTGCTGGCTTTTTCAAGTGCCACAGTGCCTTGACGGGAAATAATCTTAGTGAGTTAGTAAAGTTCTGAACAAGTTAACCTTAGACTGGTTTCAACGATTTCTGAGGCCTATTTCAGTGATTTCTGAGGTTGATTTCTGTAAGGTCTTATTGAGGTGGTATTTCAAATACCGAGGCCAGGGTATATCTAAATCCCTAGATTTCAAGGAGTCTGGAACACCATAGTTCTTATATTGGGAACAAGCTTAGTTCCAGAGGCCATTTTCAAATTTAGAAAATCCCATTTCAATTTCATAGGCTTGATTTGGTCTCCGAGGCTTTCTTTTTCTATGCCCCAATTTCAAATTTCTAAGGCCTAGCTTCAGATCCTAATGGCAAATTAGACATCATCGACATTAGATCTTGTTTCATCAATGATTTTTGTAGCCCACTTAGGACAACAAGTTTCTCCAACAAAAAGTAAGCCTTGCAGGTTGACATTTAGTCGGTTGACTATATGAAGCCTTGCAGTTTGACATTTTGCTAGCTCTAACATTTTTATTCATTCAATGATCAAAAATATCTTATCAGGGAGGCTTCATGCAAGATATGCCAGGAGAGTTTCAACACCTCAATAAATGGTTAGTGAATTTTTTTGTGTTTTCCTAAGGTTATTTTTATGTAGCATTATTTTTCACAAGTGAATTTTCTACTTTTGAGCCCTTACTAAACATAATATCTTCTCTTGGATTAATTGGAATTGACAGTATTGAGCGAGCCCATTAATGTGTAATCTTTCTGAACCATATATTTTAGTGTTTGGGTTTTGGCACATGCCTTTTTTTAGTAGTGTAGTTAGATAGAGGTTTGAATTATTGAACAAAGGTCATCCTTATTGAATTGGAGGAGAGGGATTTAATATGCAATGGAGTAATAAATAGCTCTATGGATAACTTAGCCATTTGTATTTCTAAAAATGTTTGTAGGTATTCCGAATGGATTGATGAATGCGAGCATGTAAATAATTATGGCTAAATGGATGCATTTGCAGACTTAGATAACATATCGCGTATATATTGAATATAGTGATTCGATATATGGATGTTTCTTTTCTTGAGATTCTATCTGAAATCTATGAGACCATCTGCAGTTTGGATGTGCACCTTCCTCATAATGTGCAATACAGGAAGCCATTTGAACAAATTCACAATACTCTTCTTTGGCCTGTCATGTTCTTGGATCATGTTTGAAAAATGACCGATGTTCGGTCACTTAATATATCTACTACACGGATTAACTGTGTATATGATAGTTAGCATTGGTTGTTATTTGAAACTAGATGGATTAGTTGTGTATATAACAGTAACATCGGTTGTTATTTGAAACTAAACTTGGAATATATATGTGTTCTATATTTGTAGGCCAAATCTGCTATAGTTGTTGAAGTATTTAAATTTGTCTTTTTTTGCCCCTTGTTCTGACCAAGTATTGGGATATTGAATTTTACATGGTTTGGCATTTTAAAATGTCTTGGCATGAGAGATTATGAGCCTTATATCTGGAGTCCAAATCTGTTATGGTTGTTTTGAATTGCTACAATTTTCATTCTATGAATTTGCTCTTCTACTCAATGTATATATATAGAACACTTGCATTCTATGTGTGAAGTTGTTGTGCTAGACAAAGGATACAAAGCAATACCTGCAATGACTTCAATTTGTATTATTGATGATATAATTTTCTGCTAAATGTCAAACAAATTGTCATAGGTTTTAGTGAAGGCTTTGGAATTTATGTTGCTCAACTATCTCATTGGTATATAGGATCTTGTATTGGATGGCACTTGTTTCGACGTACCCAAGAAAGTACAGTATTATTTTGATCCTATCTAAAAACAGAGACTTACTCTCTAGTATATTTTTGTAGTCTTATTATGCATGATTGCACTTGAGCTTTTGGACTTTAGCTCAACAATTGTGAGTTTGTGTGATAACACACACGAGACATATTCTAGTGATCCTAAACCTAATTAGACAAGACACTCTTTACCATTGGAAGTTAGTCCTCCTCCTCAACCAGCCTTGCCTAAGACTGATGATATAGATTTAAATATTGATATGGCTAGTATCTTAGCAAAGGTTAATGTACCCATCCCTCTCAGTATTGATATTGTATTTTTTTTTAAATACCTACAACACAGTCGCTATTGTGACATCTTGGAGTGTTGCTCCCATAACAACCACGTCGAAGATGATAACTCTTAACGTCGCTCTTGCCACGTTCTAAACATCTCTATTGCCACGTTCAAGACGTCGTTCTTGCCATGTTCAAGACGTCTCTCTTGCCACGTTCTCGATGTCGGTCTTGCCATGTTCAAGACGTCTCTCTTGCCACATTCCAGACATTGCTCTTGCCACGTTCAATATGTCTCTCTTGCCACGTTCCAGAAGTCTCTCTTGCCACGTTCAAGACATCTCTCTTGCCACGTTCAATATGTCGGTCTTTCCATGTTCAAGACATCTCTCTTGCCACGTTCCAGACGTCTCTCTTGCCACGTTCATGATGTCTCTATTGCCATGTTCAAGAGGTCGGTCTTTCCATGTTCAAGACATTGGTCTTGCCACCTCCAAGACGTCGCAATAGCGACAAAATCTATGTCATCAAAAAAGAGACGTCATGTGAAACAATGTTTGAGGGGGTCCGTTGTTTTTCGTTCTCCAGACAATATAAAGTGGCAATTGCGTCGAACACGCCATCGAAATTTGACCCAAATGTACTAGTGTGTTCAATTTCTTTGGAGAACATTCTTTGGATTCATCTGTTGTAGAATTCCAACCCATGGATATTGCGGATGATATAAAGACTCATGTAGAGGTATGTCTAGTTTACTGGAACAAGTAATTTTCATAGTCTTCTCCCTCCATTTGGGAGAACCTCTAGTTATGGATCTTGCAATGCTTGAATATATAAATTGTTCTTCATCACAACTTCCAGTTCCTTTGCTTGATTTATTTTAGTGAGTTCATATCATGCTAGTAATATTTTGATTCTTAATGACTGGTTGTTCTGGCTTCTCTTTCTTTCTTGGAATCTTCAAGTTCTTCCTAATGTTTTTCTTTAGCTCTTGGGTCCATGGAGTTTCTTATATATTCCATGCCCTAAAAAATTTATTTCCTTCTTCCATCATAGGATCACGGATGTGGATGGAAAACCAGGGATACTTTAAGGCTTTTCTTCGAAGAAGTCTTCTTCTAAGGTTGGAATGAACACATATTGTCTTTCATGGATGCTACCATGGATATATACTTCATCATCTTCAATGGATCATAGGATTATCTCCCTCCTAATCCTTGCTTCATGTATGAGTGTATATAATCATCTCCCTCTATCTAACAGAGTCCACACTTCCATCTTATTTTCTTTTGCAAAACGTCATAAGTCTTTCTCGAATTTTCTCTTGATTGCTGACTTTTTTCTGTCTTTACTTCTTCTAAGTCTCTTCATGATTGATTCTGATCTCGGCTTATCTTGTAATAGCTTCCACATTATTTTTTTGATGTATTTCATCCTTTCATGTGTATTATCTGACTTGTATAATGATAAAAATCCTTATCTTGTTGTTCTTTCATAAGTATAGTTCTTCTTGGAACATATTATCTTCTAAGAGATAGATATACAAGATATATACAGAGACTATGCAAACACGATATGTACAATAAATAAGAAGAGTATTGTTACCTTAAGAAGAAGAAGTCTCTTTCATCCTACTTAGTCTTCTTTATATGTTCCTTTTCTTCGGCAACTGACGCTTCATGTTTCTCCTTCCTTTTCTTTAGCTCGAGACAATGATTCTTGTAGTGACCATAATTTCAACAGTTGAAGCATTGTATTTCTGAAATATCTTTCTCTTGATTTGTCTTCCTCTTTGAACCAAACTTCCTTTTGTTCCTGAAATTCTTGAATCTTGTTGTGAAGGCTTTATCATCATACTTCTTTTGGGGTTTCTCTTTTGCATTGATCATGGATTCTTCTTGAGCACTACAAGTCCAAAGTTCTTCAAATGTAGGATATTCCTTACTTGTGTTCATGCTTGCGGAAAATGCATCCCACGTCTTGGGAAGACCATTGAGTACTATGTTTACTAATTCCTTCTCTGAAATGATTTCTTCAATAGCTTGTAGTTGATATCTTAACTGAGAGGTTCTCACAAAGTATGATGTTATGATGTCATCATCATTCATATTCATGTCATGGAGCTCATTCTTCAGACTCATTATTTGTCCAATGTTTTTGACTGAGAAGAGGTTTGTTGGGGCATCGTACATCTTCTTCGATGAGTCAAGATGGGAGATGTAGGGTATAAAATGGCCTTTTATAGATTCCACTATGATAATCATAGCATTGATGTCACCGTATTTGAACTTCTCCATAACTGCAATGCTCTGTGGTTCCTTCTCTTTTCCTTCTTCAAACTCTGGTTTCACGATATTTGCTTTCACGATATCCAACACTTTATTCTTGGCAAGGATGAGGTCAATCCTTGTCTTCCATGCTATGAAGTTAGAATCTCCATCTAAATTGTTCGTTGACTTCATAGAGTAAGTCATGGCTGCTTTGACTTGGTCAACCCTAGATCTAACCAAAAACTCAAACTTTACGTCTTGGTTTGCTGAGAGTACCAAGAGATGCGCTAGGCTAGGGAACAATGATCTATCCAAAAATTAGTTCAATCCCTTCACTTAAGGTGCCTCAATGAAAGGATTAGGGTTTATTCAACTGCACCTACTAGTAACCTTAGCGGAAGTGCTTTGGTGACTGCTCTTGCTAGAAACCCTAGTGGAAGTTCTTCAACGAGCTTAATATCCTTATGGCTATGTTTCCTTCCAACGGTTAGACTGAATGAAGGAGGTGTGGGCCCATAACCTATTAGACTATAATGGATGTGCTTGTTTTACCATTAACAATATCGCTATTGTCACCCAACCATAGGTCGAAGCCACCCTCCGAGCACCTTAACCTTAATAGAGAATAATTCTGAAAGCAAACCCTAGGCTATATAGCCAAACAAATGGTAGCGCACCTTTCCCCAAGGATAGTGCAACAACAAGAGCTAATGTGATAGTCCAAACCCTAACCAATAGATATTCCAAGCCAAAGGTGATCTTCTAGCTGCAACAACTACAATGGAAGCTCTCCTCCAAACCTGCGCACAAAACTAGGCACTGCAATGCGCACAAGTGTTGCTCTGCAATTATGAGTCTGCCTGCCAAAATGAAGACTGGCCTCCTATATTTATAGTAATTCTGGCCAATTGCCTGGACCAACTTCTCATTCTGGGTATTTGTCTGTTCAGTATATATTATTTCTTCTAGCCGACTTCTTCTCTTGAAGGCTAATAACCTAATACAAGTTATATTCTTGAGCCGACAAGTCTTCTAGGGTTATTAGCCAACTCATTAGGGTTTCTTCTTTCTTCCCGGAATATCCTAGTCTCGTCAGGTTTACACGTGGAGGTAAATACCTCCCACAACTACCATAATATCAACAATTCACACATGTGACAATCCTAGTACTAATACATTCACTTGTTGGTATTTCAATTATTGACTGAGATACAATTATCGTAAGAAAACATGCATGCAATAATATGATGGCAAGAAAAATAGTTTCCTTAGCTCTAACATTAATCACACATTAACACAACGATTTGATTTCATCATTAGAGACAAGAACTACAAAAAATATTGAAACAACTAACTTATCAATAGATTCAGAAACTCTTACTCATTACAACATCCATTCATGAAATAAAGTTGGATGTAATTCCTCATCAATCCAATCACACAACGCCTTTGATGAAAAAAAACAGAAGTTTGTCTCTGATCCTAAACAAGAATTCTCAATTAAGGTAGTTCGGAAATAGTTCTTTACAATTCCAAAAATGAGGGTCCTTTCCAAAACCATCGACACTTGATAAAAGGTCAATCCTCTTATTTATAATGAATCATTAACTAAAAATATCTATTACAAGTGCAAGCTAAGTAAAACAAAATATCGCCACATGGCGCTTTCATCTCTTTGTTCTCTAAGAATCATCAAATAGTTTTATTGAAGTGGATGACTCTTCTCATACTCCGACCATTTGACGAAGAGTTCCTCGCATGTGTTGGCATACGGAAACCTATGTTGGTCCATCAGGGTTGAAAGAACTTCTTTCACTTCTACTTCTCATGCTCTATACTTGATTATTTTAACACTTAAGCACTGCAAAACTACTCGAGCCTTAATCAGACGCTCCATGAATTGTTGTACTTGACCTGCCGCCATGCTCACCACCTTTTATATCTTTGTTGTCTATGCCAAGTCTTTTTCTACATGTTTCTTGACTATGTCATGCAGGTCGAAAAAGGCCTCGGGTGAGCCAAATTATGGGAGTTCAATGTCTTTCATCTCCCGATTAATCTGTTCCCGACTCTTTTCTCACCTGACCCACTTCTCCTAAATCTCCCGCTGAGGTTCATGGGACATTTTTACCCAGTATTTGACCACTTTCCTGATCTGATCTATGATGTTGTCCCTCAGCACCTGAATGTCGTGATCTTTGGCGTCTCAACCCTTTTGAACCGCGTTGATGTAATCAATCATTTGTACTTCTTGGTGAGCCTTCTCATACCACCTTTCCACGTCCTTGCAAGTCGCTAGTGCCATAAGGGTGTATTCTTGGAAATTGGCTATACCTGTAGTGAAAAGGTGTCGTTCATTCGTGAACTTGGCATAGGCATCTTAGAACTCACTTCTCAAAAACATCTTTGCCTGTGTGGAATCCTGATAGTATTTTTCCAAATGGAACAGATGTTGCAACTCCTTAAGTGCATCGGCCATCTCCTTTTCATCTCTTCTTGCTCTATCCAATGTGGCATTTGTGATAGCCATCCCTGCACCGATAAGATCAGACATCTTGGCATGTTCTGTATTGAGCACCTTCTTTTCTGTAGTGATGAGAATCGATCTATCCAACATAAGCCTCCTCTTCTTAGTGTTTCTCTTCATTATGTCTTTTCTCTTCCTGTCATAGGCGATCGTTTGTATGTCGGAAACCTCATCAACGGGTTCGGGGATTTGTTGTTCTCCCCAAGTTAGAGTATTTTCTAGGCTCTTGGTTGTGTGTACCTATTCTAGGATGGGTTCCTGAACTTCTTCCATATGTCCTGATGGATCGACCTCCATTGTTTCTCTTCAGCTAGTGAGGTATTGGCCAAAACTGAAGAACTAGGGGTAGGTTCGGTAATTATTTGGTAATCGATTGTCGAAGTGTCGATTTCTTGCTGTGTAATTTTCTCTTTTTGGCCAGTCGAACCTAGATCATCCCTCGAGTTGTCTATTGGGGTTCCTAGAAAGTCGAGTAGCTCAGTGTCTAAGACACTTTCGACCTCATGATCTCTCTACGAGAGGTTTTTAATTGAAGCATCGAGACTTGGAGTAGATTCTTTCTCGGGTTCCTTTTCCTCTGTAATCTGCACCAGAGTCACTAGGGAAACTTTTGAAATCTCCTCGTAATCATAGATAGTTATTAAGTCAAACAAGGGGTTTGGTACACTTTTCCTACCTTGTGTCCTTTCTATCTCAGGCTGGGTTGAAATTCCAACTGGTGATCTGATCTTTGGTGGTGGAACTCCAGGGTTTTTTGGCTCGGTGATTTCTTCTAGTTGTATTGGCTCTAAGCCAATTGGCTCACCTCTTCTTTCAATTGGGTCGTCAGCGGGAATCCTTGACATATCTACAAGATCAGGGTCATTCTGCAACTGATCAATGATTCTTTCTGCCCCTTCTAACAAGAGAAATCCTCTTCTTTGTGCTCTATAGTCTTTGCCTCTCCGATCTCTTCCCAAACTCTAAGGGCCTCTTGAGCCTACTTCTATATTGTCTCCACATGTTCGTCTATCCTCATATCCTTGAAACTAGTCATGTTCAGGTTGGTCATCCTCTATACTACCTCCTCCCATTCCTGAGCCCACTTTGTGAAAATTTCATCCTCAAATTTTCATGCACATATGGCCAACATGATGATACTTGTGAAGCATGTTGGAGGACCAGGATTTTAGGGTCGTGCTTGCAGAATCGGCATGTCAGGACCCTGAATTCAAGTTGTCTCAACCCTTCTTGTTTGGCTTGATCAGTGTCATTTACCAAATAAAACCCCACATGGAAACCGTAGGGTGAAATCTCGCTTCTTGTCCTTGACTAGCATGGCATTATAGCCCTGCATGATAGTCTGATAGCAAATTTCTCCCATGATGAGTCGGTCTATGAAGTGAGTAGGTAGTAGATGCAACGCTCCGGTGGCCCCGAACACCTTGATATAGTTTGAGCATTCATCTAAATACCATTGGCCTACCTTCACTACCATTTTCTTGGTTGTTGTGGTTAGTCTCAGTCATTCCTTTTCAAATACATTAAAATGAATATGGGCGATGAATTCATTGAAAATGAGTGCATAAGTTTTTTTGTACCTGTTCTCCCATAGTATGTTGAAATAAACGAGAACAGGAATCTCCCCAACATGCCATCTTAAATTAATTTCGGCGAAGAAATTTCTTTCACAGATCACATCGAGAAGGTACAAGGCCATGTGGAAAGCGGGTGCTTCCCCTTCTTTCAGTGTCTGAGTGTATTGTACATAGATGCTCAATTGCTTGGAAATTATCGCTCCCCAGCTAAAGCTTCTTCTAGAGATCGCTATTGAGCAGGTTATTTCTTTCCTTGAAACTAATATTTTCTCCAGATTTGGCATTCCCTTAGAGATTATTATAGACAACGGTCCCGCTTTTATTTCTACTAAGCTGACTCAGTTTCTAGCTTAGTTCAGAGTTAAACATTTTACCTCATCATCTTATTACCCTCAAGCAAATGGGCAAGCTGAGTCTACTAACAAAAATATGGTTATAATTATCAAGAGGCTCATTGAAGATAAGGATCGTCAATGGCACACCCTCCTCAATTACACCCTTTGGGAAGATCACACTAATACCAAGGTAAGCACAGGTTGCACTCCCTTTCATCTTGTTATGTTCAAGAAGCCATTTTTCCCACCGAGATGGAACTTTCTTCTCTACGGCTGATGCTACAGATTGAAGAATTGAATTCTTCTAATATCCCTCAAAGTATAAATGCATTGTTGTCTTTAGAGTAACAAAGGATGTTTGCCTTGGAGAACATAAGGAGAAGATAACAAACTATAAATAAATATTTCAATAAAAGTGCAAAAGCTGTCAGATTTAAGGTAAATGAGAAAGTCTTGTTGTGGGATTCAGCTCATGTTGATAGAGGAAGGCATTCTAAGTTTCAAAAATTATGGTTGGGTCCTTTTAAAATCGCTTTTGTCCTAGGCACAAATTCTTATATTCTAAAGGAATTGGAAGAGCGATTATTTTCTTATAGCAATAACGACTCCCACTTGAAACACTATGTGGAACCAATTTGAAAGTTAAAATGTTGTATGGAATTACTTCTGTATTATAGTTTTGTTTCGCTGCTTTGATTTTTCTTGTTGTTTTATTTCTGCTATTTTTCTTTTATTTAATTTCTTTTCTTTTCAGAAATAAGATTATGGATCAGTTTTTCCACAACAATGCTATTCTGCAAGTATTGTTAATCAATAACAATCATGTTACATAGTTGTCATGATGTCTCTCCTTGAATACATCACTAAAATTGCCATCTTCCTTCAATACTGTTGTTAGATAATATAATTGGTTTTTCATCCCTATTTTTTTCCTTCCTTTTCTTCCCTCCACTCGAGATTAAAAAAGAGAACACTAGAAATTTTTCTCCTTAAAGCAAAGAATACTTTCACTATGATTAATTGAATTTTATGCATACAGGAATAAGCCCCTCATACGTAACACTTTCCATGAGTTATTCCCAAAATCCCAAATCATTTTTTCCCTTAAACCACTTCATTTCCCCTGTTGCATAATCATTCTGATATATAATTCATTTATCTAATGTTCACCTACTCTACGAAACCAGACATTATGAGTTCTTAATATGTTGTAAATGGATTTCCCTATGGAGTCGCCAGTTTCTTGAAACTTAAAAATGTAACGATGAATATTATGCTCTCAAATGATTTCCAAACTCTATTAATTATTTATATTAATAATAAACTAGTAGGTGGGACCCCATTGTAGACTTGTGGCGCTAGGATGGATATGATGTGCTTATATTTTGTTTGCTTATGTGATGGTACAAGCATAGTCTTCTACAACTCCATGTTTCAAAACATGTTTAAAATGTTACAGTGACATGAGATGGTTGTTTGATTAATGCATGGCAATGGACGACTTTGATGACCACTCGGAGAGTATACTAAGGCTGACATATGGATGAAAGGATTATTATCAGTTATTGTTTGACATTGAATTAAGCATGGTATTAATTGGTTTAAATGGTCTCGATAAGGGATGATATTGGAGCTCTTTTGAATTAAATAACTATACCCAAACTCTAATGTTATGTATTATTGTGACAAAAGAGAGGTGCACTAAACCCTAGCTACTATGGATATGTGCCTTGTTGAATGTTATATGTTGAATGCACATGGGGTAATGTTATAGCACATTGTTATTTCAGAGAGTTTGACATTACCAAGGGTGGCACACTATGAAAATGTGATATGGCAATAGATATATGGTTGATTAAATGCTTAGTGCTATGGTGAATTGGATGGATCATACGTTGAATTGAATGAGCTTGGAGGGAGAAGCAACGCACATTTACTGCACGTCACTCAAACACCCCTCGAGCTCGTCACCATAGTCATTATTACATTTTGATTTTTGGCTCTAGTATTTATTGATGCTCTGCATTGTTTGGTCATGAAGGAGACATACAGTCTAGCTTCTTCCTCACACAAGATTTTTCTAGGTATGGGTTTCTTACTCTTCCATCCATGATGGTTAATCTACCCTTTCAATCAATTTTTGGCTCGGGATTTCTCGCGGTCTGTGTGTTTCTTAAGTTGTTATTGGATATTAAACTATGTATTAGTGTTCTGTCTGTGGTTTCTTATGGTGATTATTCTAACTATTGCAATTTAAAAAAGGAATGGTTACGCTCTCCTTGTTGTGGGTAATATTTGCATGGGTTTATTGATAAAATGGAAGTGAATCATGCTTGGTCATGGCTTGGGTTTTGGGTATGGTTCTCTATGGGAATTTATTATTATGATTTGACAAGATCTGAGCTTTGCACATGTGTGTTACAACCAATATCTGTGTTTTGGTTTTTCCACTCCATTTTTGTCTCTGTGGTAGATATTTTTCGATCCTCTAGGTGACAATGTGAATTGTTGAAAGTTGAAAGTTTTTTTTCCTTGACCTGGAAAACCGTCAGTTGTTAGTTATCATAGCATTGCCCTCACTGACACTGTTGCCTAGAAATCACTGCACAATTGGGTTTAACATCACCCATAAGTTAAATGGAATCATTATACATGCTTTTGGTTGGGCATGGGTTGTGCTTGGATGCTCACATTACAGTGTTGTTAAGAGATTCACTTCTTTTTCGCTCCTTATTGGAGGTGGTTGACTTCCATTTTGGTAACCCTCACAGTCAAGAGTATTGTTACATGTTATGTGTTTGTGTTTAAACCTTAAATATGATCTTGATATAATTTTAATCCAGTACGATGGTTGATGGTCACTGTGCATGCTTGGTTTATTGGGCACGACTTGGTTATGTTCCTTGTCGGGTCCTAGAAGAAGTATGTTCCTAAATTACTTATTTGAAGCTTGGGTTCAAAGTGTTGAATGTTATTCAGCTCAATCCTGATGTTGATTGACAATTGTGTGTGAACTGATTGGGGCCTGATTAAGAGTTTCAATACCCATTTTAATTGTGTCGAACAGTTTTTATATAATGGGCAACTGATGGTAAATATTGTGCATGTTCTTATTGGTTTTAAAGAAAAGATTTAGCATTGGAATTATAAATGGTTGTGGCTCAAAGGGTTATTGTGGTTCATCATATCGATTGCAATGTTGTTGTTAGGAATGCTATATAAATATTATATAGATGCAAAGGTTGTTGTAATTGAGTATTTTTGGGCATATGAATTATTGTTTGGAAGCCAACAGGAAATCTGTAAAGTAAGTAACAGTTTAACTTGTGGTTTTGAAAAGTGAATATTGTTGAACTGTGGAGGTTTGAACAAAGATATGTTTGATTGTTTGTTTTGATTTATTTTTATATGAACATTATACATATTATGTCCCTTCCATTTAACCAATTTTCTCTCATTACACCCCCCTTATAATCCCAATTTCATTATGACATCTCTATTCTATGAAATAAATTAAAAAGGTTTGTGTAACAACAACCAAAGAGATAACACAGTAATGGTTGGCAACTGATATTTTGGTATATTTTACACAGTTAAATTATTTAATTAATTGTTGAGTAGTATTCATGTGTTTATCCCCTCTCATTATATGGCCTTTCTCTCATTACACTCCCTTCATATGTCCCATGAACCCTATCACCCCCTGCTCACTTGGGGATTATTAAATGGTTTGTTATGGATGGATTTTCATGTATCTCATCTCAATTTCTGAGCCAATTTTTTATTCATGCAAGCAAAATTTCATGTATGGCTTATTAAGGGATTATTTACTGACGAACTGTTGCTACATGATGATTTTCTTCAGTAGGGGCAGCCATGGCAGAAATAACAGAGGAAGGGGAAATTGGAACAAAGGGCCTAGAAGGCCTAGATTTTCCATTCATTTTGATGTTGATCCCCGGGAATTGAACTAGTTGTTCCAAGCCAGGTTCTTTAACTGGATGGGGAAAGGAATAGTACAACATTGACTAGAGAGACCCCCCATTCCAGCCTCAGAACATCTATGGCATTCATGTTCCTCCTCATGTGTCCTTACAACCAGAAGTCTCAGTAAATGATGGATGGCAAGAGATTATCAACCCGGCTGTCTCTCACCATCGTGTCTAGCCCAATTTATCATTACCTTCTCCACCACCGGTCAAGCCTAATGTCCATATTGCACATGTTGACTCACCTGTTCAATCCTCACATGCAGATAAAAGACTAAAAATGGATGTCCCCCATGTGCAAGATAAAGGCAAAGTCGTTGCCTCCCCTTTCTCTCCCTCAAATGACTCCTCAAAATCCATGTCTTCCTGCACACATTTGAAATATGATTGTTCACATATTATTAGTGAGATATAGCCTCAAGGTTTTAATCAACCACGGGCTAATTCCGGGAAATAAAAAGGGGACAACAATGGAAAAAAAAAATCCTCCCAAAGTGGGAAGTATGGCTTTTAGATTTTGTTTTTTTATAATTTGATTTGATGAAGACAATGTTACTAGTTTCAAAATTTTGGGACAACAAGACATGTTTTAATATTTTGTGGATCATATGGATAAAATGGATAATATGGATGATGTGGATATGTATATATGTTTGGATATGATTTAAATTATTTATGATATTTAAATATTTAATTTGAAAGATATTTAAGGGAGCTACAAGGGTGCCATGTGTTTAAATTATTATCCATTTGTGTTATATTTTATGATTTGAAAAGAAGAAAAGAAAGGAGTCACAAGGGGTCCCACCTATCTAGTTATTATTAATTAAAGACCCTTAACTATTATTATTATTATTTATTTCTCCTAAACTAAATTAGTTAAGTCAAACTGACTTAACTAAAGAAAGTAGTTGAACTACTTCAACTTATTTGGAAAGCATAAAAGATAAATGAAAAGAAGAAACAATGGAAAATAGAAGGAGAAAACAAGACTAAGGTTTTCTCTTTTGATTTTATGAGATAGTTCAGTTTTCATTCATTCTTGAGTTTATTCAAAGCCTAATTCTCTTTTTGACAGCAGGGTCCTATTGTAGAAAGCAAGGTTCAAAATTGAACCAAACCATGCAGATTTTTTTTTAGAGGTGTTGATCCATCCTTGATAGTCTGTGTATTCTTGTATGTTTGTGGATTGAGTTTCATAGTTGATAAATGATATTTTATAGAGTCAATTTGACATTAGTCTATGGCAAGCTAATCCAGATTATAAATTCCAGTTTTTACGTCTAGTCAGATTCCTTTTGTATGGTGTTCATCGGGGATCTCTAAATTAGACTTTGGTCCATGCCCTCACAAGGGTTTTGTAAAGAGAAAAACACTTTTGATATCTAGGAATCAAATAAATCAGATTTCTATTCTGTCTCATTTGTGTGTATTCATGACTTGGTTACTTTTGATTTTGATCTGCATATTTACTTTCTATAATCTGTATACATTTCAGAAAATTATATAAAAAATTATTTTATTTGCAACAATTTTTTTATTGATAAATCAACCTAAACCCTTGTA
This sequence comes from Picea glauca, assembly GCA_000966675.3. NCBI lineage: Eukaryota > Viridiplantae > Streptophyta > Pinopsida > Pinales > Pinaceae > Picea > Picea glauca. The sequence continues at coordinate 157,968 of JZKD02S2214956.1, forward strand.
ATTAATACTTGCAGATTGAGAAAATACTTTTGAGGCTATAAAACATAGGGTGACATTCCCGACTATCTTTTCCTAGCCAGGAAAGATTCAAAAATGATTGAGTAAGGTAAATCATACATTTTCCTCAACACTCACATGCTACCAAGGATTCAATAATAAAACTTTTCAAATATTGCTATCACAACTATAGTGTTTTAGCAGTTATCAAACTTGATATGTGTAAATTTGAATCTTATTAATTTAATCAATCAAACCTGGAACCTGGAGTCTTGTCTTCAAGAGTGAATGTTGTTGTTTTTCTTCTGAGTATCCTTCAATCAAGATGACAAGTATTTTCTTCAACCTATCCTTTGTACTAAGACAATATGTTATCTTGACAGAAATCTAAGTTAGGGAATAAACTCTATAATCTCAACCTTAACCAATCTAATACTTTTGAATTTAATTTTGACCAATGGTTAGTATTATAGTCATAACTTCAATAGATCAAAATGTAACCTGGATATTCATAAGATTACAATAATGCCATACCAAGTAGAGGAATATCAAAGTAATCAAACATGCGATGCATGGTTCCTCTGAATGTGTTGGATCTGAGATCCCTTTGGATCTACAATTGTTGTTTAGAAACACTATCATTTCTCTTGCAAATACCCTTTAGAATAATGATACAGTTTAAACATATGTAAGTACATACCTCTAACAGCATCGACATGTAGTGTGTAATGTCCCTTTCCAAATAGGAGCTCCAGAGAGGAGGCTTAATGGTATAAACCACCACGTTAGACTATAGCCAGGGCCAAAAAAGGGTAAACAGGGTCACTAGAGGTCACTTTAGTCACCGGTGTTATATTCGGAAAGTGACATTGAGCTAAAAAGGGTTAAAAGTGTTTTTAAGTCATTATGAGCAAAAAATAGAAGTCAACAGTGAATTATGGTTTCAACAGTGATTCATGATTTTGGAAGTCAATAGTGAATTAGGGTTTTAGCAATGATTTAGGGTTTTGGAAATCTATAAACGAAGGTTTAGTGGCCTGATTCATCATTATGCAGATTATGACTTGTCATTGAGGAGAAGAGGCGCATATCAGGAGAGATAGTTCAGTGGATTCCAGGAGGAAGACACCAGTGGTTGATTCCGGTGTTGAGAGACACACCCTAGTCACCAAGAAGATCATTCAGGTCTTCCATCATTCTTCAGCAATAGTTACACAGTGTTCAACAGCAAGGGCACATTCATCCAGAGTGAGGGCGCAGCTTCTGAGAGGGTTTTTAGTCGACTTATCCCATCCAGGGAGAATTCCAAGATTTCCCTCCAACCCATTTGAGAGGAGGGAAAGGTGCATATTTTTTCAGGTTCCTCATCAGATTTTGATAGAGGAATCAACTAGGATGCATTATCCAAACTTGGACGTGCGACACTTTTGGCGAGCACATTTGGGGTTCCAGAGCGAACATCAAACCAGATTCAGGGAAACCCTTCCGACCCATTTCCCATTAGACCAATCCAGTCATTTTAAGACATATCTCATCTGATTTCGATGGTGGAATCACTAGGATGCACTTTTCCAGAAGAAGAGGGGCACATTCCCCCAGGGGTATCCATCTGGGGTCCAGATTCATCAGCAGAGGGATCCAAAAGATACCAGTACTAAGGACTAGAGCAAGGCGCATCATTTGGGACAGTTTACAGGCCACTCCAAAAAGTATAGCTCCCAAGGTGAAATTTCCATACTTCTAGCAGTTACCGTCAGAGCTGCCATAGTCCTAGTGCATCCATTGATTTCACAGCGCTCCCATATTCTGGGTATTATCTTTTAGTTTCTTATTTGTATTCCAGCTAAGATCCTTTGTCTGTTGATCTAGTCAAGTATTGTCAGTTTATTCATCCGCATTTGACCATTTTTGTAATCCACAAAGATATCATAATACAAACTTTGCAATCCTTTGTCGCATTTATTATTTGTATGATCATTTATATGTTGTAAACCATTGATACTACACACACATTAGCAGTGTTTCCTAGACTAGCCAAGTCAGGAACATTATAGTGCTATCAAAGCTTTAGTTCTATCAGCCTATGACTAAAGACAATGAGTGCAGCAGAAGACCCAAAGGGTCGTGAACACATAGGTGAAAAATATGTCACTTAAAGTAGGCATAAGGAAAGAAGTCATAGGCCCAATTTCCCCCCTTTTCCTCCTAGCTCAGAGGAAGAGGAAGAGGCACATAGAGAAGGAGAAAGAAGGGAAAAGGGTGAGGTAGAGAGGATGCTAGGAGACAGATATGAGCGACCAAAGGGCAATGGAAAGGCCCCCGTAAATCCAGAGACAACTTTCATGCAGGTTATCAATGATATGTTAGCTAGTCAACGGACCATGTATCAGTCCTTGGCACAGGTGGTTGATAGATTGGATAGAGTGGGCACCCCAGACACACAAGTCTCGCATGCAGCACAGGGGAACTCAAGAGTAGGAAGTAGACCCCAGTCACCCTCTCTCACATACACCTCTGCGAGTAGGATTCCCAAACCCTTATTTCCCAGTTTCCAAATGGCACCCTCGGTAGAAGAACTGCCACCGATAGCACAGAGGCTACCCACTCATGCAAATGACATTGCAAAGTATAGGAGGGAGTACACAGCATTGGGTCATGACTTCCAGCAGGACATGACCTTAGTCGAGTGCTGTGGACTCAGACTCAAGAACCGCCCCAGAAGGACACAAAGAGGAGGACCACAACAGCAGCAGGGGCATAACCTCGATTTCATCCAAAAAGTTGGGAAACTCACCATCCCTTCTTTTGACGGATCGTTCAAATACACCGTCATAGATTGGGTACAGAAGCTAGACATGCATTACAAGATCAACCAGATGACTGAGACATAGGCCATCAATTTTGCAACCTTACACTTGGAGGGTGAGGCACATGAGTGGTGGTATCATGGACTAGTGACATTGGGTCATAGTCACATCACCTCCTATAAGGAGTTTATAGATAGGCTCATGGACAAGTTTAATAGGAAGGATCCTGACATACACTTCAAGGATCTAGCCCAGTTGAGACAAACTAGCACAATAGAGGCGTTCATCATAGAGTTTTCGAGGGTAGTTGTGGTAGTGACAGATATATCAGAGGCCAAGTTTATCATGCTATTCACAGAAGGACTCAGAGAACCTTTGAGAGGATGGGTGAAGGCATGCAGTCCTCCCACTTTGCAGGATGCCATCCTTCGCACTCGAGATCTGGAAACTCAGTGCCAAAGACTAAAACTTTCTCCAAACCATTTGTACCCCATAGGGACTGAGACAGGAAGCCATTCCAGAGAGAATGAAAGGGCAAGGAGAAGTTGGATGATGAGATTAGGTGAGAGCTTATGAGGAAGAAGATTTTCTTCAGCTATAGAGATCCTTGGGTCCCAGGCCACATGTGCATGGGCAAGGGAGAGATTAATTATATTGAGGTAGCAGTAGACAGCGTGGACAGTGAGGAGAAGGAGCAGGATAATGGATCCACTAGTTCAGAGGAGGATTCAGCACCAGCAGAGGAGCAGCCTCCCCGTAGACCACCAACACTAGAAGGATCCCATCCTCCAGTAGTCCCACAACCACCAGAGCAAGATAAAAAGATGAAACCAGCAAAGGGGGGAGTCATAGCGACCCTTTCTGGTGTTCCCAGGTATGATACCCTCCATATCATAGGGATTATTCAGGGGAAACAAGAAATCTCCCTGATAGATGGTGGGGATACCCACAACTTCATCGACGCTTCACTATTGTCGAGACGGGCACTTCAGACAGAGGAGTTTGAGGGGTTTGATGTTGCAGTAGCAAATGGACACACAGTGGAGTGTCTAGACAGAGTTCCAAACTTAGAGATGAAGTTAGGCAATTACACAGTGAGAGACACATTTTATGTGGTTGACCTATCAGGCAGAGATGTAATGTTAGGCATTCAGTGGATGATTACCTTGGGAAAAATCACCACCAACTACCAAACCTTGGAAATGGGATTTAGAGATCAGGATGGGAAGAATGTTGTTCTAAGTGGTATGTTTATAGGATCACCCAGGACAGTTTCATCCAAGAGGATGGAGAGGATATTCATACATGGGGAGGCAACATATGTCGCAGAATGCTTGATCGCTACTTAGAAGGATTCAGAAGGTCGACAACAGTACCATACAGAGATCAAGAATTTATTAGGATGACATCAATAGGTCTTTGAGGCAATTCCACCAGGGAGACCACCTGACAGGGGGTTTGATCACACCATTGAGCTGGAGGAGGGGGAAAAACCTATGATCACCCCCCCCCGATCGTCATCCTAGGAGGTTCAAGGATGAGATACAAAAGGAAATCAAGGAATTGTTGGTGATGTGACACATCAAACCGAGCAGTAGCCCATTTGCTTCTTCAGTTGTCTTAGTTCTGAATAAGGATGGCACCATGAGGATGTGCATTGATTACTGAGCCTTGAACAAGAAAACCATCAAGAACCGGTACCCTATCCCACGCATTGACGAGTTGATGAATGAACTACATGGAGCGGTTTTCTTCTCAAAAATTGATCTACACTCTAGATACCATCAGATCAACATCCAAGAGAAAGACATAGAGAAGACGACATTTCGATGTCATTTTGGACACTTCAAGTTCCTGGTTATGCTATTTGGGCTAACTAATGCACCCGCTACATTCCAGTCTTGCATGAACCATATATTCAGGGATTAGTTAAGGAAAATAGTCTTGGTTTTCTTTGATGACATCTTGATCTATCGTCGATCATGGCAAGAGCATATGAGGCACTTGGATGAGCTATTGAGCATCATGGAGGCACAATCATTATATGCCAAATATTCCAAGTGCAAGTTTAGTATGACAGAGTTTCTTTACTTGGGCCACATCATCAGTGCACAGGGGGTACAAGTGCACCAAGAGAATATCAGGGCCATTTTTTATTGGTCGCTGCCCAGGAACGTGACAGAATTGAGGAGCTCCTTCGGGTTGTGCAGCTATTACAGGCGGTTAGTCCAAGTTTTTTCTCAGCTTGGAGCACCGCTGACAGATATTACCAAGCATGAGGCCTTCATATGGACCGAAAAATCACAGGAATCCTTTGATCACATGAAGGAAGTCATGGGAACTTGTCCAGTGTTGGTACTACCAAACTTCACCTTGCCATTTGTACTAGAGTGTGACGCATCCAGCGAAGGGATCACTGCAGTTTTGATGCAGGGAGGACAACCCATTGTATTCGAGATCCGAAAGCTTAGTCAACCTGAGAGGTTGTACTCCATTTATGAAAAATAAATGTTGGCAATCATGCATGCCTTGACCAAGATCGGACAATATTTGGTGGGCAATAAATTCGTGGTCAAGACCGATCACAATAGTTTGAAGTATTTCCTTGAGTAGAAGGACCTCAATGAGAGCCAACAGAAATGGGTGACGAAGGTACATGCATTCAAATTTGACATAGAGTATGTCAAGGGGAAGAAGAACATTGTGGCCGATGCACTATCGAGGAGACCTACAGCATGTTCTTTGATGGATATTTCAGCAGATTGGAAATCCCACTTGTTAGTGGAATATTACAAGAACAAGTTTGCTTGTGAGGTGATGGATGGGCAGATACAGGATGATCGGTATAGGGCCATTGACGATGTCATATTTTACAAGGATAGATTCTACTTGGTGCTAGATTTAGGGCTCAAGAAAAAGATCATCACTGCAGTTCATGATTCACCTCTAGTAAGCCATCAGGGGTTTTTCAAAACCTATAGATAGATCAGAGAGAGGTTCTCATGGAAGGGCATCAAACATGATGTTATGATACACGTCAGTGAGTGTGTGACTTGCCAGCAGAACATGTTAGAGCATGCTCTTCCAACAAGGCTACTTCAGCCACTCCTCATTCTAGAGCAGAAATGGGAGAGTATATCTATGGACTTCATCACAGGTCTACCCAAGGTCCAGGGTAAGGACTGTATCTATGTAGTGGTT
>JZKD02S2214956.1:184061-195523 GCA_000966675.3 Picea glauca
CCAACTCACTCCAACTCATTTCCACTTCATCCATCCATGCCAAAACCCTAACTTACCAAAACCCTAAAAGTGACTTTTCTTTGATGTGTGACACTTGTAACTCATCCAAAAGGGGTATCTTTGTCTTCCCAAGTATAAATAGAACCCCTCCCTCACTCATTTCTTCACCATATCTTAAGATATTGTTATGCTACTTGATTTTCACCACATCTCTCTCTCATTCTTGTCCATCTTACATCAATTTTTTTGCTCTTGAGAGTGTTGGAGCAATTTATTGCTACAAGACTCTCCTCTTGAGTAATAAAGAGAAAATTTGGAGGATTTTGGAAGAACAATGAGTATTCTTGTCTCTTTCTTTCATATGAGGTAATATTGTGGATTTGACATCTTGGGTTGTAAAGAGTAGATTCTTGAGTAAAGTATTTTACTTGGGTAGATTATACAACTAGTATTATTGTTGATTTTTATATGTGGGTTTGCTAATAGGGTACAAGTATTTTATTTTGTTAGCATATTCAGCCATATTATCTACTTGTATGCATCACATCTTGTTGAAGTTTTGCAGGTTTGCTTCTAGGGTTTTGTTGGTAGTGCCTCAAGGAAGAGTCTTCCCTCAAAGCTCACTCAAACTCATTTTATCCTTCTTTCTCATTCTTTTCTTCCTATCCATTCCATATAATATTTCAGCTAGTTTAACATCAAATATTGTTCATCTTAATCTACTTTTATCATAAAAAAATTATGTGAAAAATTTCTGCCCTAAAAAAAAAAAAAATCTTCACTTTTATTGTTGTGTGTAGCTTTTCCAGCAAGCATAGCTTGTTGGTTTTTGCAGGTTCTTATCAGGTTGAGGGGGTTAAGCTACCCAAAATCAGCCACACAACACTCCAAGACCCTTCTCTTCAAGTGGGTAACAAATCTCAACCTCCCTTCTCTCTTTTCTAGCTTCTTGTGCATAGTTTCATTCATTTTTTGCTGATTTTTAATAGCTCATAGCTTGGGCGGAGAATTGGTACGGCCTACCTCCCATGTGTGAGCTTAGGGTTAGATCTAGCTTTAAGCTTTTTATTTCAAATCATCTTCTAAAGCTAGGATGTGGGGTTAGCTAGCAATTTGTTGATAGTTATTGTTGTTTTCTTACTTCTCAACCCCTTTGGCACAATAAAGGTTGGCTTGCCTCCACCTTGTGCCATTGAGTGGTTTGTTGTTGTTTTTCTTTCTCTTTCCAAGCTTTTCTCATCTTAATAATTGCCTACACCTTGGGAGAGACATCCCCAAAATCGTAAGGCTAGGGTATTAATGTGTTAATGTTTTCTTCATGCTTTGATGGTTAAAATATTCTAGATCTAGATCTCATTCACACATTAAAGTTTAGCCTAAGCCCTTGGGGCATAATCTACTTGCTATAATTTATTTGCATGTTTTAAGCTATCTCAAGATCTATTTTATCTTACATGTTCTAATCCAACACTAAATGGTTTAATGCATTGATGGTATAATAAGTGGTTTTCTCTTTCATGCTATTTCATACTTAAGGCCATTTGCCATCACTTGAGTTAATGTATTGTTGGACATGTTGATAGTGTAGGCACACATCTAAATCTTAAGCTTTCTTCTTCACACTTAATATTTTATGTCAATGCAATAACAATCATAAGATAAGTGGTAATAAGCTTGAGTTTCTCTCTCTTTTCCTTTGGCAAGTTGTTCTTGCCCTTGTTCATTAGCATTCTTTTACAAGATTTTCATGTGGTGGCTTAACTAATGGTGATATAATAACTATTTATTTCAACTCTCTTTTACATGCTTTACATGTGTTAATGTGTTTAACTTTACATGCTTAATAACACTTCTTTAAAGCTGCATAAAGTTTCGGTTTTGACATAAAATCACCATTTTAAGGCAACTAAAAGTCACCAAAACACCCTCTAATATATCTAAAAACTTAACCAATTGATATATATACTTAATAGACTTAATAGGGTACCTAAAACTACCATCTTCGCCATTTAAAACGAAGATTGAGGAAGGCAACGAAAGGTGCTAGGTCGGGGACAGTCTCACGGCGCGCGGGATCCTTTTCGGGAGTACTTGGTTCTTTAGGGTTGACCTGTGAAGCTAGGGTAGGCCTCGTTGCCTCACTTCTTGAGCATCCAACAACCATTTGGTAATTGGGGGATGAGGTTTTTGGTCAAACACTTAGTTAGGGTAATAACAATCTTTCAAGTCTTAAAAAACCCCTAACTCACTAAGTACTTAACAACCTTGGTTTAAATTGGCATATCTTAAGGCTTAAACACTTATAAGTATAATCTTCCAATCTCATCTATAAGTAATACTTTGTGAGTAATCAACTAAGTGTCTTAACCATTGTGGAACACTTGTATTTAAAGCTTCTAAATCTTCCAAGTGTCCTTGTGATTTTTTAGTGTTGATGTTGCCATTGATAGGCTTAATGTGTTGATGATGCTCACATCTTGATTGGATCTAACTACCTGGACATTTAAACACACATGGTTAGCTTGTTCTATTGTAAATTTATACCTCTTATTGTATAATTGTGTATCTAGCATTATTTATTTGTAAGTATCTAACCTTGTTGTAGCATAAGTGTATCTTGTAATCTTTGTAATCTTACTTGTAATTAAACCCCCTTACATTTAGTTGACCCCTTTCCCAACCTTAGACACTAGTCTTAGTTGACCTAGGGAAAGGCTTGCTTGACATAGATAATCTTTCATCTTGCATTGTTGCTTTTGCATCATAGGTTAGACTCCCCTAAACCTTAACTAATTAAAATCAACTCCTAGAACTTAAACTCTAAATCTAATCTAGAAACTAGGGTCTACCCCCCTTGGCTTCCCTAGGAGTAAGCCTAGACAGAAGAGGTTCAAGCCAAAGTGACAACGTGGGCTTTGAACCTAGGCATTGTGCCTCCAAGGACACACTAAGTGAGCAGGACTTGGCTCACGTTTGCAAGTGTGTATAAGGACGGCAATAGAACTGAATCATAGTTCTTGGACGTTTGGCGATTTAGTTGCTGATGTGTTTCTTTGGAGATTCGAGGTGTAATTGAATTGGTGGAGAGCATAAAAGAGAAATGTCGTGACTTTGTGAGGTTGGTTGTTCTCACTGGAAAAATGAGTTGAAATGGGAGAAAGGAAAATCACAGTATGCATAGTGTGAGATCAATCTAAGAGATAAGAAACAAACACTGAACATAACAGAAAAGGTGAAGAGAGCAGAATGTGCACATACCAAAGAGCACGAGAAGAACAAAGAAAGAACAGATAGAAAGAGACAGCAAGTCAAACCAAGTATGAACAAATCAAAAGAATAGTGAAGCAGAGAAGAATTGCGGAACAGAGAAGAAGTGGTAAGAATTGATATATCTATATTGTTAATTATTCAATCATTTATTTGTAATCAGGGAGGTAGGGTGGTGTTAGGGAGGACTGTAGTCCTTTGTTATTCAAGTTGGTTCTTGAATACTGGAAGTTGAAGCTTTCATCTAGTTGTGGCTAGAAAACAAGGTGGCAGGGTGATGCTTGGGACAACACAAAGTTTTCTATATGCAAGTTGGTGCTTGTATAAGTGGAAGTAGGTACTTCCATCCAGTTGGTGTTGGAACACTCAAGGAGTTGGTGCTTCCTTCTAGTGGGTGCTACAGAAATCAGGGAGTTGGTGCTTCCTTCTAGTGGGTGCTAGAGAAATCAGAGGGTTGGTGCTCTCAGCAAGTTGAAGCTTGTAAAACATAGGTAGTGGCCTCACATTGAGTTAGTGCTCAAATATAGATGATGTACAGAACTTAAAATACTACCTATCATTCGAAGAAGAAGAGGTTTTCTCCATTTATGGGTTTCCTCGTGAAAATCTGTCTCTGTGTATATCTTATGTGTGACTGATGTTCATTATTTATGTTGTTCATATCTTGTATAATATTGATGGTCACTTGGAAGAGATTAAAAATTGTTTGAATAGTCATAAATTGTTTAAGAACAATAACAATTGATTCACCCCCCCTCTCAGTTGTCTTAGTAATTTCAACAATTGGTATCAGAGCGAGTTCCTTTTATTTAAAGGTAGATCTGTAAGCATAAACATGACAAGTCATGAAGGGACTTCAGCGAATAAGCCTCTTCTGTTTGATGGAAAAAAAAATTGCCTTTTGGAAGGTTAGAATGAGAACATACATAATGGCCTTAGGTGTTCATGTTTGGGATGTAGTAGAAACTGGATATATAAAGCCTATTGTGCTAGCTTCTAAAGATGATAATTTAGAATTTAGTTTCAATGCAAAGGCAATGAATGCTATCTTGAATGGACTTGTTGAAGCTGAGTTTGTAAAGGTGATGCATCTTGAATTTGCCAAAGCAATGTGGGATAAACTTATTAGCAGTTATGAAGGAAATGAGAAAGTTAAAGATGCCAAACTTCAAACATATAGATTGAAATTTGAACAACTAAAGATGAATGATGTAATGATCCCAAACCAAATTTTTCGCTTGGAATCACTAACTACCACTGATTTTTTGATGTGCAAGCGTTTATTGAGTTATTAAGTTCATACAAGAGTCATCCAACACATGAAGATCACAATACATTCAAGATATAGAAGCATAAGCAAAGATATGACCTTTTTATTATGAGCAATGTAGGGTCAATACAATAGATGGTCGATCTGGCATAAACTTCAGATGGTCGTACAAACAATAGATACGAGCTGCTACAAAATTCTCCTGTTAATACAAAAGAATCCTCAAAAGGTTGGATAAGTAATGAATACTAGTACCAAGAAGATCTAAATGCCAAACCCTCCAGCTGAAGAGTGTCACGCTCCAAGTGAAGACTGAAGCCCTCAATAATTTGGCCATGATGGAAGGATACTCCAAATGAGCCCAAACTCGGTCAGATAATAGATCAGGGCAGTGGGATCCTCCACCTAAAGTTTCAAGCCCAACGTCCAAGGCCAACCTCTCCAACTGTTGAATCTTCTAAGGGAGTTTCACCCTCCTGAATAGTTGAAACCCTAGGCAACTCGTCCCTGAAGAAATACACCTCCAAATGACATGAAACTCTCCAAGAATATAGATCATGCTATGAGAATCCCGTGGAAGAAGTTTCAGACCCTGATGTTGTTGAAGATTGAGTGGTGATAACTCCTCAAGAAAACCCTCAGAATGATGATGGAGCACCTGCAAATAAAACCCAACTAATGAAATGCCCAACGCTCCTCCTGATTGGCTAGATCGAACCCTCCTCAATGGTATGGTACGCCCTTGCTGGAAACTCCCCAACAGTACAGCCCTGTTATCTTCTGAAGATCTAGAAGGAGATATGCTAAGAGTGGAATGGTGTGGAGGAATATTTCATCCCCGAGACCAAGCTGTGGAACAAGGTGAGTGGATATTTCACCACTGAGTTGCTCACAAGGGTTTATATAGAAAAACCCCCAAACTGAATGCTCAAGAGCAATAACGAGAAATATACCAAAATCAGAATGACTAATAGGTGTGCCCCGACCTCTTAGTTATACTTTTCCTTCTAATTCTCTATTGAGTTAGGTTAACTCCCAGGGTTAATCTTTTATTATTTTGTTGAGTTATCTTTTACTCCTTTATCCCTTTCCTTTCTTAAGTCAACTTAAAAATATAACTTTAGCCTCCTTGATTTCCCCTCTCAGTGTGAGACTATGACCTGTGGGGGTGCCCAAGCCACTGAGTCTCCTCATCACCTCTCTAAGAGGTGGGGGAAATTACAGTCTCCCCTGCTTGAAATTGCTTATCCTCAAGAAATTCCAAACCTACTTCTCTTACCACGTGCTCCTGCTCCCAAGTAGCATCCTCAATGGGTAAATCCTTCCACATGATCAGGTACTCCTTGATGCTTCAGTTTCTGAGCCTCTTCTCTCGGACTTCTAGTACCTCCTCTGGAATCAGAACAAACTGTCCCTCCTCATCCATGGGGGGTAATACCTCAATAGGCCAGATGTGTTGACCCAGGGCTTTCTTAAGGCACGAGACATGAAAAACGTTGTGAATTTTGCTGCCCTGTGGAAGCTCCAGCTCATAAGCTACGGCCCCTATCCTCCTGCTGACTCTGTAGGGTCCAAAGAAACGTGGCTGCAGTTTCTCCACTCTACTTATTTTAATGGAAGCCTACCTCTATGGTTGTAGCCTTAAGTGGACTAAATCACCAACCTCAAAATTCCGGTCAACTCTATGCTTGTCTGCTTGGACCTTCTGCTGGTTTTTTTCCCTCTGTAGATGATCCTTCAATTCCTTGAGAATGTCTTGGCTCTGTTGTATCCAATCCTGTACCATCGGTGCCCTGCTGTCGCCGAATGAAATCTCCACAAATGATAAAGGATCATAGCTATACAAACCTCTGAATGGTGAGATGCCAATGGAAATATGTTGGGTGGTGTTGTAGCAATATTCTCCCAAATGCAACCATGTGACCCATGCTTTATGTTGCTCTGCCACATAGTTTCTGAGATATCCCTCCACCCACTTGTTGACTATCTCTGTCTGTCCATCTATCTGAGGGTGATAGCTAGTGCTAGGGGTCAAGCTCGTACCAACCAACCTGAGTAACTCCTGCCAGAAAGTACTCATAAACCTTCTATCCCTATCACTGAGAATGGTCTTGGGTAGGCCGTGCAACCTGAAAATCTCCTTGAAAAATAGTTCAGCCACCTGTGTTGCACTGAAGTCGGTAGCTATGGTGAAGAAGTGTGCAAACTTTGTTAACCTGTCCACCACTACAAATATGCAGTCCTTCCCTTTCGTCTTTGGTAGCTCGGTGATGAAATCCATGGATATGCTTTCCCATTTGTGCTCTGGAATGGGCAAGGGTTGAAAAATTCTTACTGGGTGTGTGTGCTCATCCTTGTTTTCCTGACATGTCGTACACTCTTTGACGTGATTAATCACATCCTCCTTGAGCCCTTTCCAAGAGAATATTTCTCTCACCTGCCTGTACATCTTGTTGATCCCCTGATGTCTCACCATTGGTCATTAATAACCTTGAAATCTTCATCTTGTACATGTTCGTCCAGTAGTTGGCACGCAAACTGATCCTCTGCATACTCCATCACTAGCTGGTCTTTTCAATCAACTGTTATCCCTATGATGGCAAGGATGGATGGTCTCCTGGATAAGGCATCAACCACCACATTGTTCTTCCCTTGGACAAACTCAATGTCAAAGTCATAGACTTGTATTCTGCTTACCCATTTTTGTTGCCTCTCATTCAAGTCCTTCTATTCCAATAATTATTTGAGGCTGTTATGATCTGACTTGACAAAAAAATGAGCACCTACCAAGTATTTCCGGAATTTGGCTAGTGCATGCATGATAGCCAACATTTATCTGTCATAAATATTGTAGAGTAGCTCAGGACCACGGATTTTTCAGCTCTCGTAGGCAAGAGGGTGCCTCTTTTGTATCAGTATGACCCCTATTCCTTCCCCGGATGCATCACACTTCAAGGTAAATGGGAGACTGACATCTGGAAGGGCTAAGACTAGGCACATACTCATCACCTTCTTCATCTTGTCCATCGTTTTTTGAGCCTCCTCATCCCACTTGAATGATCCCTTCTTATTCAAATCATTCAAGGGTGCACACAATTGAGAGAACCCTTTGACAAACTTCCTATAATATGTGTACATTCCCAGAAATCCTCTCAATTTTGTGAGTGTCTTAGGAGTGGGCCATTCCATGATGGCTTCAATTTTCTCCTGATGTACCAGTACCCCTTTTGCTCCGATAATGTGTCCTAGATAAAGGACCTCCGTCATTCCAAACTCACATTTGGACTCCTTAGCATATAACGATTGCTCCTCTATAATTGACAAAATCTGGTCTAAATGTCTAAGATGCTCTTCCCATGTCTTGTTGTAGATAATCAGGTCATCAAAGAATACCAACAGGTGCTTCCTTAGTTGCTTGTTGAATACATGGTTCACGCATGACTGGAACGTAATAGGGGCATTGGTTAACCCAAAGGGCATCACCAGAAACTCATAATGACCGTAGTGACATCTAAAATCATTTTTTTAGATGTCTTCCTCCCTCATCTTGATTTGATGATATCCAGAACGAAGGTCAATCTTAGTGAAGTAGACGGCCCCATGAAATTCGTCCAACAGTTCATCAATCCTTGGTATTGGGTACCTTTTTTTGATGGTCTTTGTATTCAAGGCCCTAAAGTCAATGCACAAGTCAATGCGCATCCTCATAGTGTCGTCCTTCTTCTTCACCAACACTACTGAAGAACCAAAAGGACTACTGTTGGGCCTGATGTGTCTGATGTCCATAATTTCCTTGATGGCCTTTTCTATCTCGTCTTTGTACTTCTTGGGATGTCTGTATGGTGTGGTGATCACTAGTTTGGCCCCTTCCTCTAGCTCAATAATGTGCTCAAATCCTCTATCCAATGGAACCCCTGGAGGAATGGGCCCAAACACCTTGTGGTGCTTTTCAAGGATTTCTTTGATTTCTGGAGTGTAAGGAACCTTGCCCTGTTCATCCACACGTGTCACATTCCATCATTCGGCTGCATATACTATCTCATCCCTACAGAATATGGCTTCCATCCTCTTGGTCGTGACTACCTTTGCAGCATTCCCTGTCATGCCCCAAAGCACTACCTTTCGTCTACCCTCCTCTGTGAATGACATTTCCATCGTTTTGTAGTTGGTGGTGATAGGCCCCAATGTGTTGACCACTGAACTCCTAGGATGATGTTGGTATTCAGAAGGTCCATGACATAGACGTCCTGTGTCAACTCATGCCTTCCCAAGGTAAGCTTCAGGCCTAAAATATATTATTCATAGGGCATGGTGCTTCCTCCTGCAACCTCCACTTTGAATCCTTCAAACTCTATTGTGGGTATGTTCCTCCTCTTCAGCAATGCTACATCAATGAAGTTGTGGGAAGCTCCTCCATCAATCAAGACAGAGAATCTTTGACCCTGCAAGACCCCACTCATTCGGAAGGTGTTATACTTGGGCACTCCATTGCTAGATGCCAAGGTGGCCATACTATCCTGTCCTATGATTTGTTCCTCTTCTACTGCTGTTGTAGGAAAATATCCCTACGGACAGGTAGATCACCTCTATAGCTTGACCTTAACTCTAGACAGAAAAATGTTTAACATGGACACTGACTTCCTTTCAAATCTATCTAAACTAACACATGAGAAGGAAGGATGACAGAAGTACCTTTTTATCGATGTTTGTCCCTGCATGCTCCGAGTTTCCCTCCGATCCTTTGCTCCTCGCTGAGTTCTGCGGACAAGACAAGATACAACCGCTTCCTACTCTATTGATGTTAGCTTGAAAATAGATATATTAACTAGTGATAAGTTCATGTGGCATTAGACACAAACTAGAAAGAAACAGGCCAAGCGTGTCATATTGATGAGAATAACGACAGCAGTACTTACAATCGTAGATGTGAATGTGACAGCTTCGTCAAGTCCTCTTCGTCTAACCCTTGCCTAAAAGATCCACAATCTGGATAAAAACAGCTTCACTGATCACTCTCCTTTGGCTGACTGTGAGTTTCCTCCAGGATCATAAGTTTCATGACTTCAGTTCTTCCCCCCTTTCCACCATCATAGAGCCTATTTATATAGGTTAAGAGGAGCTTAACCTCTTGAGTTATCTTTAGAACAAGTTGGGAACCTTCTCCTTAGATCAGGGATCTCTTGATGAAACCAAGAATTCGAGCACAACTGCCTTCTAATCTCAAAAGATCCTCCCCTTATTCTCCTCCACGGGCCAACTACTGCCTCAGATTAGGCAGCGCTCCCTTAGAAGGGGCATCAGAGCGCTTTAGCGCTCCTTGGTTAGCTTTAGGGAAGTGCCAGCGCTCTCAGGATGGGAAGCTCTCCTTCAAAGGAGGTTGGGGAGCGTTATAACGCTCCCTGAAGCCTTGTAGGGGAGCGCCGACACTTCTGGAGCTGAAGTAGGGGAGCGCTCCCCCTCAAAACCTTTGTTTCAGGGCTCCTTTCAGATGTCAAGAGTTATTTGACTTCAGTAAACTAGTTCTCCTCCTTCAAATCAGTCATGTGAGATGTTATAAGTGCCTCCTTAGTGTCATTGACATGGCAGTATCTCTTAACATCATTTTCGACACTAGTGACCAACTTGCGACACTTGCGAAAGTTGTAGGGAAGATGCGACACTTACAACAATTGAGAGGGACAATGGGACACTTATCCAGCTGAGCAATTTTGACGTCTAACAGAATGCCCCCCAAAGTGTGAAGTTAGAAGATGCCAACTGATAACTAAAATACTTTGTAGATGCTCAAGCAAGGGTATAGACTCAGAGAACCTGACAGAAGCTACACACAAACATCCAACAAATATCATGACATGCTTCAAAACCCAAGGCAGGCATACCTATGCTTGGGTGATCAAGACTTAGTAGGATATGGCCGCCATAAAATACACTACGGATCCATAATTGTATTGATAAAAAGGTATATCCACCAAATATACAATGTGGATATATACTCTGATGA
Source organism: Picea glauca (assembly GCA_000966675.3). NCBI lineage: Eukaryota > Viridiplantae > Streptophyta > Pinopsida > Pinales > Pinaceae > Picea > Picea glauca. Next base: position 194,600 of record JZKD02S2214956.1, read on the forward strand.
CTCGGACTGATCGTAGCCACGAAGAATACACAGTGGATCTACGAGATGACAAGACATAGCCACGACCAATACAAAGTGGATCTATGTAGCAGTGTATGTGTCATTGTTCAAAATAAACTCCATCACAGCCTGGGTAAAGCATATATGAAAGTGATGGCTCAACCCAGGGTATTCATACCAATCCCAATATGGTACGAATCTAACCATGTGAATAGATGTCTTGACGTCGAACACGGTAGAAACCACTTGATTACTGGTCAATGGTGTGAACCGTTAACAAGTGCGAGGGAGATCACCATTAATGTCAATGATTCCCAAGGTACCCTAGTACATTCCAATGAATGTGAATAGATGAGCTGAGGTTGAACATCCGTGGAATCATTCGATCAGAGGTCAATGATGTAAACCCACTGTCGAATGTGAGGAGGCCTGCCATTGAGGCATGCAGGTCCCAAAGTACTAACTGGTTTCTAAGTCTGATTCCCAGATAATGTATTGGAGTCGATAGGAATAGACTCGTCGAGGGAGGGCCTTGATGTAACCCCATCAACGACACGAAATGAACATGGAGATGTAATTGATAGATCAAATAGATATGGATTGACACAGGTTTTGAGGCAAGATATTTGGGATGGCTGACTCTCGAGGCGGAGACTTCCCTTGAACACTAAGGCATGACAACAAAACATGACATGGACCAAAACTATGCAATGGATAGTGTGAATTGCGTCGGGTGACCCAAAGGAGTGAAAGGAAACTCAAAGGATTGGCTCAATGCAGAGGTTCAGTGGATTATGATATGTGCAAAGTGACAAAGTGCCGTGTTCAAGGGCGACTCTAAGAAGTGCTGGATGATGTTCTCAAGAGACTGCTTGGCTTGTTCCTTTCAATTTTTCCCCCATCCAGATAGATGAGTACCTCTTT
>JZKD02S2214956.1:228885-243525 GCA_000966675.3 Picea glauca
AGATGATGATATTACTTGCTTCTGACCTAGTTGTTAGACGTAAAGCAAGATGTGACTGACACTAAGCTACCAGCTTAACTGTTGTGACATTGAGCTAGTGTAGTACTGTGATGTGCCAGCCTAGTGTTGTGATGAGGTATCGTTTTTACTGATACATATTTGATGCAAATGATAATAGCATTCTTTTGAGAATGATGATGTTGCTGATGGAGAAAACTTCCGATGACTTGTAAATATGCTAGCCAATGTTTCAAGATGATATTGACGACACTGTCCTCTAGATGCCACCATGATGCAGATATCTCTCGCCTGATGCTGATGAAGAATACCCTTCTTGCTAAGGGGGAGTGTTGAAATGATGTAACTGCGAAGAGCATTCTTAATTATTATTGGATTAAATCCCCATTGTGGATTAATCATGTCATTATTATTATTATTATTGTTATTGGATTAATCCCCATTGTGGATTAATCATGTCGGTAATTGTATAAGGACCAAATCCCCTTTTGCGGATTGGTCATCGGACAATTACAAAGGGAAGAATAAGAAGTCGACCCCAACAGTTATTATGTAAGACCCAAAATTAATTAAATGTGGGTTTACATACCCAGAGTGAGAGGTCAGCCCTACCAGTTGTGACCTTTCACACGTGTCAGTCTTGTATAAATAAGAGGCTAGCGCCTCACTTCAAACACACAACTCACTTGCTCATTTATATTATGAGGAAAGATGCAATTACCAGAGAGAGGAGAAGAAGAGTGACACATCTCTTGGGGAGGACTTTCTGTATTGGTTTGAGTTATCTCTTGAACATTGTATAAGATATTTATGATAAGGAAGTTTTTCCTGGGTTTTCTTCCCCTAGAGGGTTTCCCAGGATAACTGTTGTGTCTCTTTTGAATGTGTATTTCTCAGTGATCTTGTTCTTATTATGCTCTTATCTAATGAAATGGAAAGAACTATAATAATGGCATAAACATTAACAATGGCCTCCTGTAGGTTGGTAGGCTTGAAGGCCTTTACCCATCCCTTCAAGGGTTCCATCAACCCTTCTGTGAAAAGCATCATGAGCCTGGTAGGGGACATATCTTGCACCATCACTGCCAACCTCTGGAATTCATCAATGTATTCCTCAATCGTACATGTTTGCTTGAGTTGGGTGAGCTCCCAGAAATGTAACTCAGGATCTCCTTGATCAAATCTATCAATGATCCTCTGAGGGAATTCTATATAAGATAAAATATGGTTGTGGCCGAGTGTGGTAAGCCCATGATACCACCAGTCGTGAGCCTTGCCATTCAAGTACATAGTGGCAAACTTGATGGCCTCCATCTCTCTCATGGGGTTAAGATGCAAGTAAGTATCCATCTTCTGCACCCACGATTGTGCTGTCATCTTGGTCGTACCATCAAAGTACAGAATCTCTATCTTTCCTGCCCTTCGTTCAAACTCAAAACTGCCCCTATGGCTCGTCCTAGGCTGATTTCTGAACCTGAGTTGGCAATATTGATCTAGGTACATTTGTCATTGAACTCTCATATCCAGGTTGTAGTATTCCTTGGTACTACTGGCCAATTGTTCCACAAAGTCTTCAACCTGTTCATGTTTCCCTTACTCATCTGTGAATGTGGGCATGTATGGTTTGGGGTTAGATATACTACCCGAGTGTCAGCCTAGCTATTCATCTGTGAACACTAGCATGTATGGCCTAGGATTGACCCTGCTACCCATCTGCCCATGGGACGTTCCACCTCCCAGACTTCCTTCGGATCCCGATGCTTTCTCCGGGTTATATTTGATTTCCTCATGGGTTCCCCCAGAACCACCAACCTCCTTATTCCCATACGTATCAGGATCCTTTCCTCAATAGGTTACTTGCATCAGAAGGTCAGTTATCCAATATTGGTTCTCGTTCATCTTTTGCAGATTCTTGTCAACCTTCTTTAAGTTTTTGGAAATTTCGCCCTGTCCCCTTCTGCTAGTTCCCTGATACTCATCCAAGTGTTGGACCAATGTTATTTCTATGCAGTTCATGTTTTGATGGAACTTACCAAATTTGGCTACTAAAAAATCCAACCCCTGAGGCTCATGGTCATCCCCTGACCCTTCCATTTCTGCCTCTGTTTCACTGTTGTTTTTCTTCCTCTGACCCATAACAATTCCACTGTACCTCTGCATGCGTCGATCCCTCCACAGGTTCGGAGGATCGAAGCTCTGATACCACTATAATGATCCCAAGCCAAATTTTTCGCTTGGAATCACTAACTACCACTGATTTCTTGATGTGAAGGTGTTTATTGAGTTATTAAGTGCATACAAGATTCATCCAACACATGAAGATCACAATACATTCAAGATATAGAAGCACAAGCAAAGATCCGACCTTTTTATTATGAGCAATGTAGGGTCAATACAATAGATGGCCAACCTTGCATAAACTTCATATGGACGTACAAACAATAGATACGAGTTGCTACAAATTTCTCCCGTTAATCCAAAAGAAGCCTCAAAAGGCTGGATAAGTAATGAAGACCAGTACCAAGCAGATCTAAATGCCAAACCCTCCAACTGAAGAGTGCCATGCTCCAAGTGAAGACTGAAGCCCTCAATAATTTGACCCTGATGGAAGGATACTCCAAATGAGCCCAAACTTGGTCAGATAATAGATCAGGGAAGTGGGATCCTCCTCTTGAATTTTCAAGCCCAATGTCCAAGGCCAACCTCTCCAACTGTTGAATCTTCTAAGGGATTTGTGCCCTTCTGAATAGCTGAAACCCTAGGCAACTCGTCCCTGAAGAAATACACCTCCAAATGACATGAAACTCTCCAAGAATATAGATCAGGCTATGAGAATCCCGTGGGAGAATTTTCAAACCTAGATCTCAAGAAGATCTCTCTAGATATGGGAAATACAGAAAAGTGGGGCGTCCTCCTATCCTCCAATTTGTCCCAAGCTATTGCTGAGGATTGAGTGGTGATAACTCCTCAAGAAAACCCTCGGAATGATGATGGAGCACCTGCAAATAAAACCTAACTGATGAAATGCCCAATTCTTCTCCCAATTGGCTAGATCGAACCCTCCTCCATGGTATGGTGCACCCTTGCTGGAAACTCCCCAACAGTACGGCCCTATTATCTTTTGAAGCTCTAGAAGGAGATATGTTGAGAGTAGAATGGTGTGGAGGAATCTTTCATTCCCGAGACCAAGCTATGGAACAAGGTGAGTGGATATTTTACCATTGAGTTTCTCACAAGGGTTTGTACAACAAAACCCCTAAACTGAATGCTCAAGAGCAGTAAAAAGCAATATACCAATATAAAAATGACTAATAGGTGCACCCTAGCCTCTTACTTAAACTTTTCCTTCTAATTCCTTGTTGAGTTAGGTTAACTCTGAGGGTTAATCTTCTATTCTTCTGTTGAGTTATCTTTTACTCCTTTATCCCTTTCCTTTCTTAAGTCAACTTTAAAATATAACTTTAGCCTCGTTGACTTCCCCTCTCAATGTGAGACTATGACCTAGTGGGGCTGCCCAGGCCATTCAGTCTCCTCATCACCTCTCTAAGAGGTGGGAGACATTACAGTCTCCCCTGCTTGAAATTGATTGTCCTCAAGCAATTCCAAACCTGCTTCTCTTACCGTGTGCTCCTGCTCCCAAGTGGCATCCTCAATGGGTAAATCCTTCCACCTAATCAAGTACTCCTTGATTCTTTGGTTTATGAGCCTCTTTTCTCAGAATTCTAGTACCTCCTCTAGAATCAGAACAAGTTGTTCCTCCTCATCCATGGGGCGTAATACCTCAATAGGCTTGATGTGTTGATCGAGGGCTTTCTTAAGGCACGAGACATGAAAAACATTGTGAATTTTGATGCCCTGTGGAAGGTCTAGCTCGTAAGCTACGACCCCTATCCTCTTGCTGACTCTTTAGGGTCCAAAGAAACGTGGCTGCAGTTTCTCCGCTCCACTTCTTTTAATGGAAGCCTGCCTATATGGTTGCAGCCTCAAATAGACTAAATCGCCAACCTCAAAATTCCAGTCAACTCTGTGCTTGTCTGCATGGACCTTCTGTTGGTTTTGTGCCCTTTGTAGATGATCCTTCAATTCCCTGAGAATGTCTTGGCTCTACTGTATCCAATCTTGTACCATCAGTTCCCTACTGTCACCGAATGCAATCTCCCCAAATGATAAAGGATCATAGCTATACAAAGCTCTGAATGGTGACATTCCAATGGACATATGTTGGGTGGTGTTGTAGCAAAATTCTCCCAAATGCAACCATCTGACCCATGCTTTTTGTTGCCCTGCCACATAGTTTCTGAGATAGCCGTCCACCCACTTTTTGACTTTCTCTGTCTGTCCATCTGTATGAGGGTGATAGCTAGTGCTAGGGGTCAAGGCCATAGCAACCAACCTGAATAACTCTTGCCAGAAAGTACTCATAAAACTATTATCCCTATTTCATACAATGGTCTTGGGTAGGCCGTGCAACCTGAAAATCTCCTTGAAAAATAGTTTGGCCACCTGTGTTGCACTGAAGTCAGTAGCTATGGCGAAGAAGTGTGCAAACTTTGTTAACCTGTCCACCACTACAAATATGCAGTCCTTCCCTTGCGTCTTTGGTAGACCATGGATGAAATCCATGGATATGCTTTCCCATTTGTGCTCTGGAATGGGCAAGGGTTGAAAAAGTCCTGCTGTGTGCTTGTGCTCATCCTTGTTTGCCTGACATGTCATACACTCTTTGACATGCTTAATCACATCCTCCTTGATACCTTTCCAAGAGAATCTTTCTCTCACCTGCATGTACGTCTTGTTGATCCCCTGATGTCTCGCCATTGCTGAGTCATGGCATGCCTGCAATACCTTGGCCTTAAAGGTCGATCCAGAAACCAAGCAGATTCAGTCTTTGTAGTCGATGAGGTCATTAATAACCTTGAAATCTTCATCTTGTACCTGTCCATCCAGTAGTTGGAACGCAAACTGATCCTCTGCATACTCCATCACTAGCTGGTCTTTCCAATCAACTGTTATCCCTGTTATGGAAAGGATGGATGGTCTCCTAGATAAGGCATCAGCCACCACATTGTTCTTCCCTTTGACAAACTCAATGTCAAATTCATAGGCCTATATTCTTCTTACCCATTTTTGTTGCCTCTCGTTCAAGTCCTTCTGTTCCAATAAGTATTTGAGGTTGTTATGATCTGACTTGACAACAAACTGAGCACCTACCAAATATTGTCGGAATTTGGCTAGTGCATGCATGATAGCCAGCATTTCTTTGTCATAAATGTTGTAGAGTAGCTCAAGACCCCAGAGTTTCCGGCTCTCGTAGGCAAGAGGGTGCCTCTTCTGTATCAGTACAGCCCCTATTCCTTCCCCGGATGCATCACACTCCAAGGTAAATGGGATACTAACATCTGGAAAGGCTAAGACTGGGCACGTACTCATTTTTAATGTTTATGCCATTATTATAGTTCTTTGTATTTCAATAGATAAGACCATAATAAGAACAAGATCACTGAGAAATACACATTCACAAGAGACACAACATTTATCCTGGGAAACCCTCTAGAGGAAGAAAACCTACCAAAAACTTCCTTATCATAAATAACTTATACAGTGTTCAAGAGATAACTCAAACCAATACAGAAAGTCCTCCCCAAGAGATGCGTCACTCTTCTCCTCCTCTCTCTGGTAATTGTAGCTTGCCTCATAAGAGAAAATGAGCAATTGAGTTGTGTTTGTTTGAAGTGAGGTGCTAGCCTCTTATTTATACAAGACTCGCACGTGTGAAAGGTCACAACTGGCAGGGCCAACCTCTCACTCTGGGTGGGTAAACCCACCTTTAATTAATTCTGGGTCTTCCATAATAACTGTTGGGACCGACTTCTTATTCTGCCCTTTGTAATTGACCGATGACCAATCCGCAAAAGGGGATTTGGTCATTATACAATTACTGACATGATTAATCCACAATGGGGATTAATCCAATAACAATAATAATAATAATGACATGATTAATCGGCAATGGGTATTTAATCCAATAATAATAAGAATGCTCTTTGCAGTTACATTACTTCAACACTCATCACCTTCTTCACCTTGTCCATCATTTTTTTAGCCTCCTCGTCCCACATGAATGTTCCCTTATTAGTCAAATCGATCAAGGGTGCACATAATTGAGAGAACCCTTTGACAAACTTCCTATAATTTGTGCACATTCCCATAAATCCTCTCAATTCTGTGAGTGTCTTAGGAGTGGGCAATTCCATGATGGCTTCAATTTTCTCCTGATGTACCTGTACCCCTTTTGTTATGATAATGTGTCCTAGATAAAGGACCTCTGTCATTCCAAACTCACATTTGGACTCCTTAGCATATAGCGATTTCTCCTCTATAATTGACAAAATCTGGTCTAAATGCCTAAGATGCTCCTCCCATGTCTTGTTGTAGATAAGAAAGTCATCAAAGAATACCAACAGGTGTTTCCTTAGCTGCTTGTTGAATACATGGTTCACACATGACTGGAACGTAGCAGGGGGATTGGTTAACCCAAAGGGCATCACCAGAAAATCATAATGACCGTAGTGACATCTAAAAGCATTTTTTGAGATGTCTTCCTCCCTCATATTGATTTGATGATAACCAGAACGAAGGTCAATCTTAGTGAAGTAGATGGCCCCATGCAATTCATCCAACAGTTCATCAATCCTTGGTATTGGGTATCTATTTTTGATGGTCTTTTTATTCAAGGCCCTGAAGTCAATGCACATCCTCATAGTGTCGTCCTTCTCCGTCACCAACACTACTGAAGAAGCAAAAGGACTACTGTTGGGCTTGATGTGTCCCATGTCCAGAAGTTCCTTGATGGCCTTTTCTATCTCATCTTTGTACTTCTTCGGATGTCTATATGGTGTGGTGATCACTGGTTTGGCCCCTTCCTCCAACTCAATAATGTGCTCAAATCCTCTATCTGGTGGAACCCCCAGAGGAATCGGCCCAAACACCTTGTGGTACTTGTCAAGGATTTCCTTGATTTCTGGAGTGTAATGAACCTTGCCCTGTTCATCCACACGTGTCACAATCCTGCATTCGACTGTATATACTGTATCATCCTTCCGAAAGATGTCTTCCATCCTCTTGGCCATGACTACCTTTGTGGCATTCCCTGTCATGCCCCGAATCCCTACCTTTCTTCTACCCTCCTCTGTGAATGACATTTCCATCGTTTTGTAGTTGGTGGTGATAGGCCCCAATGTGATGAGCCACTGAACTCCTAGGATGCTGTTGGTATCTATATGGACCATGACATAGACCTCTTGTGTCAAATCATGCCTTCCCAAGGCAAGCTTCAGGCCCAAAATATATCTGTCATAGGGCATGGTGCTTCCTCCTGCAACCTCCACTTTGAATCCTTCAAATTCTACTGTGGGTATGTGCCTCCTCTTCAGCAATGCTGCATCAATGAAGTTGTGGGAAGCTCCTCCATCAATCAAGACCGAGACTCTCTGACCCTACAAGACCCCCCTCATTCGGAAGGTGTTATACTTGGGCACTCCACTAATAGATGCCAAGGTGGCCATACTATCATGTCCTGTGATTTGTTCCTCTTCTACTGCCTCGGTGGTTTCTGTCTCCATGTTCTGTATTTTTCAAATCTCATCTTCTTCTTCATTATTTGAAGTGACCTTAATGTAATTTACTTGTCCACATCCCATGCACTTGTGTGAAGGATTCCATGGTTCCTTGCATGTGAAGCAGAGTTGCTTCCTGCTCATTTCTCTCCTGGTGTTATCATATATTCTGCCACGACCCTTGTCATAATCCTTAGGGTCACATCCTCCCTGGTTTATTGGAGGCCTTTGATCTCTTCCACCATTGTTAAGAGGAGGTTTGGGTATGAATTTTGGTTTAGTAGCTGGACCCAAATCCCTCGTCTTCCAAATGCCCTCCTGTAGGTTGGTAGGCTTGAAGGCCTTTACCTATCCCTTCAAGGGTTCCGTCAACCCTTCTGTGAAAAGAATCATGAGCCTGGTCGGGGACATATCTTGCACCATCACTCCAAACCTTTGGAATTCATCAATGTATGCCTCAGTCGTACCTTTTTGCTTGAGTTGGGTGAGCTCTCGGAAATGTAACTCAAAATCTCCTTGATCAAATCTATCAATGAGCCTCTGAGTGAATTCTGTATAGGATACAATCTAGTTGTGGCTGAGTGTGGTAAGCCCATGATACCACCAGTCGCGGGCCTTGCCATCCAAGTACATAGTGGAAAAATTGATGGCCTCCATCTCTCTCATGGGGTTAAGATGCAAGTAAGTATCCAGCTTCTGCACCCACGATTGTGATGTCATCCTGGCCATACCATCAAAGTACGTAATCTCTATCTTTCCTGCCCTTCATTCAAACTCAAAACTTCCCCTATGGTTCGTCCTAGGTTGATTTTTGAACCTGAGTTGGCAATACTAATCTAGGGACATTTGTCTTTGAACTCTCATATCCAAGTTGTAGTATTCCTTGGTACTCCTGGCCAATTGTTCCACAAAGTCTTCAACCTGTTCATGTTGCCCTTGCTCATCTGCGAATGTGGACATGTATGGTTTGGGGTTAGCTCCGCTACCCGAGTGTCGAGCAAGCTGTTCATCTGTGAACACTCGCATGTATGGCCTAGGATTGACCCTGCTACCCATCTGCCCATGGGACGTGCCACCTCCCAGAATTCCTTCGGATTCCAGTTCTTTCTCCAAGTTATATCTGATTTTCTCATGGGTTCCCCTAGAACCACCAGCCTCCTTATTTCCATACGTATCAAGATCCTTTCCTCGATGCATTACTTGCATCAGAAGGTCAGTTATCAGAGATTGGTTCTCGTTCATCTTTTGCAGATTCTCCTCAACCTTTTTGAAGGTTTCAGAAATTTCACCCTGTCCCCTTCTACTGGTTTCCTGATACTCATCCAAGTGTTGGACCAATGTTCTTTCTGTGCGGTTCATGTTTTGCTGGAACTTACCAAATTTGGCTACTAAAAAAGCCAAGCCCTGAGGCTCATGGTCATCTCCTGACCCTTCCATTTCTGCCTTTGTTTCACTGTTGTTTTTCTTCCTCCGACCCATAACAATTCCAGTTTACCTCTGCATGCGTCGATCCCTCCACAGGTTTGGAGGATCCAAGCTCTGATACCACTGTAATGATCCCAAGCCAATTTTGTTTCTTGGAATCACAAACTACCACTGATTTGTTCATGTGTAGGTGTTTATTGAGTTATTAAGTGCATACAAGATTCATCCAACACATGAATATCACAATACATTCAAGATATAGAAGCAAAAGCAAAGATATGACCCTTTTATTATGAGCAATGTAGGGTCAATACAATAGATGGCCGATCTGGCATAAACTTTAGATGGCCATACAAACAATAGATACGAGATGCTACAAAATGATCCTATTAATAAAAAAGAAGCCTCAAAAGGCTGGATAAGTAATGAAGACCAGTACCAAGTAGATCTAAATGCCAAACCCTCCAACTGAAGAGTGCCACACTCCAAGTGAAGACTGAAGCCCTAAATAATTCGGCCTTGATGGAAGGATACTCCAAATGAGCCCAAACTTGGTCAGATAATAGATCAGGGTAGTGGGATCCTCCTCCTGAAGTTTCAAGCCCAACGTCCAAGGAAAATCTCTCCAACTGTTGAATCTTCTAAGGGAGTTGCGCCCTCCTAAATAGTTGAAACCCTAGGCAACTCGTCCCTGAAGAAATACACCTCCAAATGACATGAAACTATCCAAGAATATAGATTTGGCTATGAGAATCCCATGGGAGAAGTTTCAGACCCAGATCTCAAGCAGATCTCTCTAATTATGAGAAATACAGAAAAGTGGGACGTCCTCCTATCCTCCAAATCATCCCAAGTTGTTGTTGAAGATTGAGTGGTGATAACTCCTCAAGAAAATCCTCAGAATGATGATGGAACACCTGCAAATAAAACCCAACCGATGAAATGCCCAACGCTCCTCCTGATTGGCTAGATTGAACTCTCCTCAATGGTATGGTGCACCCTTGATGGAAACTCCTCAATAGTGTGGCCCTGCTATCATCTGAAGCTCTAGAAGGAGATATGATAAGAGTAGAATGGTGTGGAGGAATCTTTCATCCCCGAGACCAAGCTGTGGAACAAGGTGAGTGGATATTTCACCACTAAGTTTCTCACAAGGGTTTGTAAATCAAAACCCCCAAACTGAATGCTCAAGAGCAATAACAAGCAATATACCAAAATTAGAATGACTAATAGGTGCGCCCCAGCCTCTTACTTGTACTTTTCCTTCTAATTCTTTGTTGAGTTAGGTTAACTCTCAGGGTTAATCTTCTATTCTTATGTTGAGTTATCTTTTACTCATTTATCCCTTTCCTTTCTTAAGTCAACTTAAAAATATAACTTTAGCCTCGTTGACTTCCCCTCTCAGTGTGAGACTATGACCTAGTGGGGGTGCCCAGGCCACTGAGTCTCTTCATCACCTCTCTGAGAGGTGGGGGACATTACAAATGAAGATGAAATAGTTAGCAAGTATTTTTTAAGAGTTGAAGAACTTGTGAATGCCATGAAAGGTCTTGGTGAGAAGATTGAAGAATCATTTTTAGTTCAGAAGATTTTAAGATCTCTGCTTGATAAATTTAATCCAAAATTTTATGCAATAGAAGAACTAAGTGATCTTAAAACTCTGTCTATTGATCAACTCCCAGGAACTCTAACTGCACATGAAATGAGAATTAGTAAAGATAAATCCATTACTAGAGAAGCATCTTTTAAAGCAGACAAGAATACTAATTCAGAACTAGATGATATTGAGACAAAATTTGTGAGAAGATTAAAGAAAGGATCAGGAAAATACCAAGGAAAGTTTCCCTTCAAATGATTTAACTGTGGTAAAATAGGTCATTTTGCATCTAAGTGTTCTCACCAGAAAATTGACCAGGACTTTGATGATGAAAAGAAATACAAATTTAAGAAATATGGTAAAAAGGAAAGTTTGTGTGCAAACAATGACGACTCCTCAGAAGACATAGATAACGATTCGTCCTACGAAAACAAAGTGAATGATTTTGTGCTTATGGCTATGGGAAAATTTGATGATGAACACATAGGAGGTGACATGGATGACGAGGAAGCTTTGGTGGATATGGAAGGTAAATTAATCAGTGCTTTGGAAGAAATTGACAGACTCAGATTTAAGAAGAGAAAATAAAAACAGTTGTTGATACAGTTTGAAATTAATGGTAAAAAACCTGATAAAGATTTTCCCTTGCTAAAAGTGAAGTTATAAGAGGCAAAGAAAATAGAGGACATGTTGAAACAACAGTTATCAGAGAAGAAAGCGAGATGTGAAGCCTTAGAAGAAGAGATGGTAAAAACCAGAAAAGAGATGGAGAAGTTTAAGGTATTGTATCACCAAAATCTGTCAAGTATTAAAGCATTAGAAGGATTATACTCCATTCTAAATCAGCAAAGGAATCCAAAGTTGAAAGCTGGCTTGAGCTATGAAGAAGGATCAAGTAGTGATCATCCAAGTAATACAAAATCCATCAAGTTTGTCAAATCTACAATCATTGACAACAACCACTCTATAGAAACAAAGAAATAAAATCAACCCCTAAGAAGGAATGAAAGAAAAAGTACCATAACCAAATCTGTAGATCAAAGAAATTATCAACATGGAAGAAATCGACCTGCTCAAAGAAGACAGTCTTTTTCCAGGTACAAAGGATTTTTCTATGGATATTGTTTTTTTTGTTCTAACTTTGGTCACAAAGGTATAACTTGTTATTTAAGATTTAGATATGAGCAATCAAGATATTCAAGAAATAATTATCTGCCACAACAAAGATTGAGACAGCCAAGAAACAAACAATCACACACTATAAATCATGTGATGGTTGGGAAAGGGACGTAGATGAAACATAACAATAGTTATGAGCATAACAATCATTATGATCTATTATTCAGTGAACCCGAATGTTACATCTGCCATAACTATGGACATAAAGCTGCAGATTGTCACTTAAAGAATTATAAGCCAGATTTGAATCCCACTGCTGAAAATTTCAAGGTTTGGAAGAAGAAAGAAGATGACAAGTGTAGACTAGTGCTATCAGCCTGTTATCCCCAATTTCTAGATATAACTAGGAGATCATGTCTCAAGGCCCACAGGTCCTAGACATGGAGTACCAAGAGCAGGATTGACCTAAGCATGGCCCTGGAGGGCCCATCCTTTTCTTCTTTCATCATATTCATCTTGTCAGCCGCAACAACATCCATCACCATCATCTTGGTCTTGTATCAGAGAAGGTGCTTTCTCCATGAGATAATTGGTCTGGGTATCATGGTATGTGTCAATTTTGATCATTATAACCTTTGGATATATGCATCTAACTCCTTTTATCTCTGACAACTGCTTGGATCTTACATTAACCCACTTCACCATGATTGGGGAGATTGACAGGGTGTCCTAGCAAGCCTGTACCCATGGGTTTTGGTTTGCCACCGGGTGGATTTCTGAAGAGCCATCGTCCGTTCCCATCATACCACCACTTTTTCATCTTATTTCCTGCTCATTTATCCCATTCCCCTTGTCCAGGCATTGGAATTACCTGTTTGTAGGGTTTCACCTTATCTTGTGGGAAAAAGGGGCTAAAAACCCAGAAGGTAAAAGTAGCTGGTAAAAGATAAAAGCCTAGAAATAAAACCTCGAGATGCCTCGCCTAGGGATCCCCGAGAAGGCAATAAAAAGCCTCTCAGCAAGAAACAAGAGGGACCTGGAAAATAATAAACAAGACCTAGCCAAGAGGATAGGGGGTCTCATCACGAGCCAGCCTATTAGGTTCATGKGTACCTAACAGTATGACATTGCCAYYATCTGGTTACCACGCYAGGGCAGTGACCTTTGGTTGCATGGCCAAGGGAAAGGGGGTCTCATCACGAGCCAGCCTTCTCATCTCTGTGAAAGTACTTGTGGGTAACACTATCAGCTTTGGTCACCATGCCAAGACAATCTCCTCCAGTTAGACCTTGAATAAAAAGAAAAAGAAGAAGAAAAATCAAATAAAGAAAGAATAAAGGCAAGAATGGGCTTGAATAAAATTGCATCCATTATGGGTACAGCTCACCTTCTACAAAGGCACCCACAAATAACATTATGCATCCCTGTCTCTCACTCTACCCACTTGTCTAGACATCCCCTAGCCACATCACCTCGTTTACATGGCTTGGATGGAACCTTCCTGGGAACTTCCCGTCTCTCGTGGATACTAGCCCAATAGGATGTCTTGTCCTTTTCTTCGATCTTGTATTATGGATTTTTGTAATGTCTTTGAGTTGTTGAACGATGTATCAGGGTTTTTATGCATATGTTTGATAAATATTAATGATGAAAGGTGATTGACATTGCTATGATCCCTGTGACTAATGATCCCATGGAGGGCGTAGTTTTTGATATGTAGGACCATGCCCGACGGACAGGTACCACTTGGACCGGTACACATGGGGAGATGATTAGTTCAGACCTCCATGGGGCTAAAGAGCCCATAAAATGGTTGTTGAGACCCCGTCAGAGGGGCAGAGATAGGACAATGTTTGATCGAGGTTTTTCACCTGCGAAGAAGAGGACATTTCACTAGAGGCACTTTGGCAGAGCCCAGCCTAGGGGGGATGACCCCTTTTCAGTGCAATGTTGGCCTTGGAAGGCTCAGAATATCCCCATCCTTTCCATGACATCATCGAGCTTCATGGTCATTCTTGGAGGCAAACTGACCAGCAGTGGCATGTGTGGCATGTTGGAGAAGCCCCTGGGGGGCTAACGTTTTGCTCCTGGATGTCTCATCTGCCCTAAGAGGGGATAGCGCCTCCCTTGAAGGGGATTTTACCTTTATTACAGCTCAGTTAGGGTTTTAATTTTACAATTTAATGTAAAAACAGTATTCTGGCCTTGTCGGCCATTTTTTATGACCTAAAATTAATTAAGTTCATTGATACACTATATATTGAGGAGTTTTAGCCTCATTTTGACATAACACAACTCACTCTCCTAGTGAGATCTGATTTTTGTGCCCTACTTGGGTATTTCATCTTTTTGAGTGAGGCGCACTTGTTGAAGGAAGGCTTTTCTTGGCATTTTTGGCATTTTTCTTGAAGGAAGGTTTACAACTAGGGTTTGCAATGCTATTTAATCACGATATGTAAGTGTTTTTTCTGCAAAACTTCTTAATTGAATGGTTGTAGTCTTATATTCTTGCATTTATTATAAATATTGTTGATTTTAAAACCCTAGGGGACAAACACACAAGTAGGTCGTTGTCTCATGTCCCCTAAAAGAGAAATTCTCAGCCATTGAAGAAGGAAGGAAGAGCCTAGCCATTGCTACACTCTTGTTACTTCTTCCCCTGTGCTAGTTGTGCCTTTTAAGAGTCAAGAAGGAGGAGACATCTCAGGCCTAGGTTATCTACACCTAGGTTCATCCTGCATCTAGGGTTTGTGTTAATGTTTATGCCATTATTATAGTTCTTTTCATTTCAATAGATAAGAGCATCATAAGAACAAGATCACTGAGAAATACACATTCACAAGAGACACAACATTTATCCTAGGA
>JZKD02S2214956.1:259534-269707 GCA_000966675.3 Picea glauca
AACAAATAATGAAATTAGATTATTGTCTAGTTTACAAAATAGATGAAATTATTGTTGCCTCACAATTCCGGTCATGTGGAGGCAGTGTTGACCGCCCATTTAACATCGGTGGTCAACTCATGTGCCATGAAGAGATGCATCGCTAGATGCAATATTGTTGAATACCTTTGGTTCTACAGGGTTGTGTTTGGCCCAACACTTATTTTTGTAATTGGAATTTCTGCACCCCTGCATGGGTTAATAATGTAATAGGTCTGCATGAGTCATGTCTAGGTCAGCTACCTTGGGATCGGTTCACTGGGAGAGTTCCATTCACCGAGGTTTTTTTATCCTCAGGTTATCAGTTGGGCTTTTCAGCCTTACTGATTTCCCTTGAGTTTTTCCCTCACACTTTACATATGTCCTCCAAAGTGGTGAACGGTGTTCTAGTGGGCTTATGTTTTGGTAACTATATAAGGAATTCATTGTAAATGACCATGCAAGACATCTTAGAAAATTTTGCGGAATTTCGTCAAGTCTAGGTTAGTTTTTTTTTTAATTAATTAAATTTTGATTAAATTTTCCTAAGTTTGGAGGTTTAATTATTTAATTAATTAATTATTTTTGAGCAATAATTGTAAAAAAACTGGATCCTTGGACTTTTGATAGGGGTATTTGTGCTCAAAATAAATGGAATAGCACCCCCTACATCCATGGACCAAGTTTCAGCTCGGTCGGACAACTTTAGCCATGGGTTAGTCCACCTAGAGTGTCAATCAGTCTAAAACAACAATTTTAATTACTAAAGTCCAAACATGGAAAAATGTAAAAAATTGTAATCATAAGTTAGATGATGTGAAATGTTGAAATGATGGTTAGAGAGAGACCCCCTAAGCATAACCTTAGCCTTCCAACCTTTTTCAACCTTGTTTAACCCCTTTTTCCACCTCCACACTCAAAAGTTGTGCCCCCTTAGGGGGATTGACGTTTTTCCTTTTTTAATTTAGTTGTGACTTGGGTGTGGCCCCCTCTCTTAATATTTCACTTCATTTAGCCTTGTCTTCACCCCTAGTGGTGATCCCTTTCACTCCACATCACCCATACTTACATTTGGGTTGATTTTTTACCATGGGGAGCTCTCTCCAAGAGAGTTACGCCCTCCTTTTTGTCTCTCCAATAACAGTTACGTTTTTTATTTATGAGAGACTCTTCACCTCACCTTAGCATAGATCCCATGCTTCTCCTTGAGCCTTTGTGTGATCCCAACACCCTACAATCATTCCTCACCTCTCATCACCTTCTCCTCATCCCAAGAGGTGCGCCCTCCCTCATCTAGACACTCCACAAATAATTATTAAAAAATTATTTGAGTCTCTTCACTTACCTTGGCACAAATCCCACACCTCCTACATGCCATTAGATCTATCTACTTAATTTTTCTATTTTTCTACACCCTAGATATATTATGCAAACCCTAGGAGGTGCACCCTAGCCTAGAGATATACTCTATTTCTTGGTGGTGGACACTTGGCTTAGATCCAAGAGAGGTAGGTTTGCCTCTCCAAGTATAAATGGATCTCTTTTCTCTTCCCAAACCACCACATCTTGAGCTATTGTTATGCTACTTGATTTTTCTCTCTCTCTCTATTCATTTCATTTCATTTCATTGTCATTCTTGCTCTAGGGTTTTGGAGTATTCCTCTCCAAGACCACTCTCTTGGGTAATAATATTTTGGAAGCTTTGGAGGACAACAAGAAGGGCAAAGCAAATGCTTATTGTTCTTATGCATGGCAGGTAATATTTCTCTTGTATTGTTTCTTATTTCTTGCAACACTAGATCTTAGGTAAAGTGTTATCTAAGTAGATTTGGTAGAGCGTATGCCTATTGGTCTATATATCTTGATGTTTGAATTAAATTGAAGTGTTGTTTAATATCATTACATCAACATATTGTCTTTTGTATGCTTGGATTTGAAAGGGTATTGCAGGTTCACCTCTAAAGTTTCATTGGGAACTCCTTCTATAAGGGAAGGGTTACTTGAAGCTTTTTCAAACTCCAACTATCTAGATCTATTACTTTTCTCTATACTGTTGTACATCCATATCATTTTTAGCTAGCATATCTTGGTTTATATAGGTCAAAATAATTTAAAATCTATATCTTGTATTGTGAAAAGTTCTTGTCCCAAAAGGGCAAGGGTTTCCTTAACATTGTTTGGTTGTGTGTAGCCATCCTAACAAGCAAAGCTTGTTGTTTTTATAGGTATATCAGATTTGGTTGGAGGCTCTTAGCTGCCCCAAAGAGACACACACAACACTTCAAGACCCCTTGGCGGAGTTTGGTAGCTATCTCTAACCCCCTCTTGTCTTTTCCTAGCCTAGAAGTGCACTTTTTCCTCTTGTTTGTTTGATAGTTCAAGCTTAAAATGTAAGAGGGGAAGTGGTATGGCCTCCCCTCTTATTTAAGCTTGTGGGTAGGTAGGACGTAGGCTAGATCTAGCCATTCTTCTTTTTTATGTTTTATCTACCTTGGCCATAAGGTTTAGAAGGTGACGTCACCTTCTCAACCTTGATGTGGGTATTTGCTTGGTTGTTTGTAGATTAGTTTGTAGATTAGTTTACTTCTCTTTCTCATCTCTCATTTGTTTTCCCTAATAACTAATATCTAAGAACACTTAATCTAACTAAGTCAAGATAACTTAATAACCTACCTAGTTGGGAGAGGAACACCCCAAAGAGGTAAGGATAAGTGTTACTGCTTTACTTTTGATGTAATGTGATTGATATAAAGGTTTAATGTTCTTAATGCTTATGTTTTAGATCTAATCTCCCATCTTAAGCCCATTGGGAAACACACTTAAGTTTTTCTATTTGGATCTTGCTTAGTTCATTTCTTTTCAAGCTCTTAATCTCTCTCTTAAGCACACGTTTTACTATTCATGCTTGATACATCTTAAAGTGCTTAACACATAAGTGGTTTATTGGTCCATTGCTTACATCTATTAGTAGCCACGTCTTGGGCTTGGAATTTGTTGAATGGTCAAGTGGGCAAACACACTTAATAATTTTCTTTCTCATCTCTTAAGGCAAGTTGTTCTTGCCATTGATCTATTGTCTCTAATCAAACTTATATTGAAGTGCATGTGATATAATGTCTATTTCTTTCAGCCATCTCACTTTTATTTTTCTTTATATGTGTTGATTTACTTCATTGTTTAAGCTTAAGCAACACACTCATTGAGCAAGTAACAGTTTCGGCCATCTCATTATTTTGCACTAAAAAAGTACTTTAGAACCTTCTAAACACTCTTTGAATCACCTAAAAGTCTACCTAATCATTATACATACTTAATAGACTACTTTAGGGTACCTTAGACCACCATCTTCACCATCTAAAATGGGTTTGAGGAAAACAATGGAGGGTAGTGGCAGGGAACTACCCCGTGGCGCTCCAGGTGGGTGTCCTCTCTGGGAAGTACTCTTACTATCAGGGTTGACTGGTTCTACTAGGGTTGGCCTTGTTGCCATACTATCTTGAGCATCTAGCAGTTATTTGGCAACAGGAAGAGGAGGCTTTGGTGAAAGCTAATAAAATTTGTAAATCCTAAGAAAAGCCTAATTATTAAACCCTTGACCACATCTAATAGAATACTTGGGGGGATTAATAATCAAGAGTGTAGATTGTCTCCAATACTCTTCGTAATAACTGTGTTTAATTCTCTTAAACTTTGGAATCTGTTGATGAAGTGATGTGTTGATGATAATCTCGTGTAAATGGTGATGTGATTTAATGCTTTAACTCTTTTATATCCTGCACACATCGAACAAATACTTGGTTAACTTGTTGTTGTAATCTATCATTCTTTAAATTGTAAATCTTGTAAGTGATTGTACATGGTATTCTTTTATTGAGTTATTATTTCTTGTAAATTTGTAACTTGTAATCTTTTGTAATAAACAACCTCTTAACATAGTTGACCCCTTGCCCAACTTCTAGGCACTAGTCTTAGTTGACCTAGGGAAAAGGCTTTCTTTTCATGATGACCCTTCATATTGCATGGTTTCCTTAGCATATTAGGATTAGAATCCCCTCCAACCTTAACAAATTAAAATTAACTCCTATAACCTAACTCCAACACACTTAGTAACTAAGGTCTACCCCCTTTGGCTTCCCTAGGAGTAAACCTAGACGGAAGAGGTTCCGGTCAAAGTGACAGCATGGGCTCTGAACCTAGGCATTGTACCTCCAAGGACACACTGAGTGAGCCGAACTCAACTCACATTTGCAAGTGTGTATAAGGACGGCAACAAGCACAATGCCTATTGTTTGACCAATGTGGGTATAAATAAAGAATTAAAATTAAATTGCTTGAAAGAATGAAAAGACTTGAAAGAAAAACTACTCCAACAATGGCACTAGTGGAGGCACAATGCCTACTGTATTGGCCAAGTTGGGTATTATGTAAAAAAATAGAAAACTTTTGAAAATGAAATTGCAAACCCCACAACTATGGCACAAGTGGAGGCACAATGCCTACCGTTTTGGCCAAGTATGGGTGTAAAAATGAAAAGACAAAATGGAAATCCTAACTATTAGAATATCATATTTTTCTATGTAATTTGGCAAGAAGGCCACCCAAAAGACTCTCAAGGGTGGTTTACAAGATTTTTAGAAAGGTAGAAGGAGGGTGGACTTGATGTCCAACTTGAAAATGCCCTTTGGAGGCCTTTGGGACTAAATGTCTTGTAGCAACTCTCCCTTTAAGCTAAAAATCTACAAGAAATAATGTTAAAGGCTACCCTTCAAAATGCTACAAAACCATACAATTTGTCATATAGATTAGCCCAAAAGAACAATAAAATTAAATGGAAAATTTGAGATCTTTATGAAACTTTTATGATCTATTCCATATCATAACAATACATTAGAAACGTGAAGAGGAAAAGGAAACAATAGTTAGATAATTATTAAAACTTTGAAAAGTTAAAGAGAGTTCGCTCTCCACTCTAGAGCCAATCCTTCAACCCTTAGTGAGTTCCAATAAACTTTCCCTTTGCTACACAAGAAGAAATGAAGATGAGAGCATCCCAAGAAGTTTGCAAAATACTTTCCAAACTATCTAAGGAACTACCACATATCCAATAGCAATACTATTATCAATAACATTCAAGCAAACTACTTTGCTTAAATCTCCACATACAATCTAGTGAATGCAAAACATGAAACAAAATGTAAATATATCACCTCAACCATACACAATGGCACACCAAGAAGACTCCCAATGCACCAAAATTTCTCCAAAGCTTTCTTTATTATCCACCAAAATCTTACCACAAATACTTGTGGCAAAACTTACACATGAGAGAGCACATGAGAGAGAGGGAGAAGATAGAAATTTTGGAATAATAGCATTTCTATGAGAATAGATGAGAAAATGAGTGGAGGAGGCCTCAATTTATAGGAAAGGAGGAGGAAGGAGCCCACTTGGATGGGCTCCAGGTGGCACCCATCTAATGGAAGAGGGTCTCATCAAGGGGGGCGCACTTTTAGGTCAAGAGAGTGATGGGATGGATGAGGGGTATGTTGGGAAGGGGGAAACCCCCTTTCCCTTTATCTAAAAGTCAAGTGGGGTTAACTGGGGAACTTTCCTAAATTTTTAGGGGTCCTCATCAAGTATTTTATTTTTTATGAAATGTAAGCAAGAGGGGGGGGCGCCCCTCTTCTAGGGAAAGAATTAATGTGGGTTGTGGGTTAGGCTAAGAGGGGTTTTCTAAGTTGGAAATGACTTTCCTAACTTAGGAAAGGATATTGGGACACTTTTCCCATACTCTCTCATGACTTTCGTGACTTTTACAAAATTTGGCCATTTCAATTGAGCCAATTACACGCTGATTTTTGACTGACTTTGACTAAACTTGGACAAAGGCCTAACAAAAATTGTCCAAATGAGCTAAGAATTGATCCAAGGGTGTAGGGGTGTATGAAACATTTTATTTGAGTACTCATACCACTATACAAAATACCCAAGGACCACTTTTTTACATTTTACATCGAAAATAATTAAAAATCCCTAGTTTGCGAAAATTTTAATTATTAAAAAAAACTCTTATAAAAACTTAACGGAATTCCGTGAGACTCTAGGAAATGTCTAACATGGTCATTTACAACATTTATATACCTTATTTACATAGGCCTCGTCCACTAGAATGCCTTTCACTACTTTGGAGAAATTATTGTGAGGAGTGAAAAAATCAAGGGAAATTAATAAGGCTCAAAAGCCAAATTAATAACCTGAGGATAAAAAACACTCACTGAAAGGAACTCTCCTAATGAAGAAATACTAATTCAACTGACTTAAACTATGATCCATGTAGACTTATTACATTATTATCCCACGCAGGGGAGCGAAAATTCCAATTACAACAAAATGTTGAAGGCCAAAACTGCCTTGTAGAACCAACAAGTCTTCAACTTGGTAGCACCATCAGGTGCATATATTCATGTTACATGGAGTTGAACCCCTATTTGAATAGGTGGTCAACACCTGGCGCCACATGGGGACGTGTGTTTGATCTTAACTTGGGAAGGAGAACATACGAGAACTTCAGAATCTACAAAACCAAAAATGCTCACCAATACCCAACATAAATATACACATATATACAATGAATAAATAAAATGTTATAAACAGCAATTACATAATGAAATAACTATGGTAAAACATCTATAATTATAAAATGAAACTAAGACATAACAAAAACATCTAAGTACATAGTTACATAATGAATGAAATAATACAAAACTAAAAATACAAGGAGAAGGGTTAGAGATATGTTACAAAGGGTGTCCCTTTGGAAACCAAGTTGCCCATCATATGAAGAAGAGTTTGATATGTTTCCCATACCTTGGAATGTTAATGGGATCACCATCCAAATGGCTGAGATGGAAAGAATTAGGACCTGTTATTTCCCTGATCACATATGAACCCAACCATAAACTGTCAAATTTGCCATGTTTTCCTGGTTTCTCTCTGCCTTTATCCCATAATAAAACTGTATCACCAACCATGAAGTACCTCTACCTTTTTTATTTATCAAAATCCCTTTTAACTTTACTATGATTTTTGCAATTTTGGTTATATGCATTTCTCATGCTTTCATCTAACTCTATTATCTGATTAACCCTGTTTTGAACTGCATCCTATTCTATAGAAAAATCCTATATTGAGCTATAACTAGGCAGTCTAAGGTGTACTGGCAACTTAGCTTCCAAACCATATACTAACTCAAAAGGACTTTTCCCTGTTGTTGATTTCTTAGTAATCCTGTCAACCCATAATGCATACTTAATTTTACTATCCCAAGATCTCTTGTTTTCACCAACTATTTTCTTTACTATGGCCATTAAGTTTTTATTACTTGATTATGCTTGAACATTTCTTTGGGGATAGTAATCTGATGCATGTGACAAAATAATACCATACTTGAAACAAAATGAAGACATTTTTGCTGAACAAAAATCCTTAGCATTATCTGTCACTATTTTTGAAGGCACCCCAAATCTAGTAATAATCCTATCTTCAAGGAAATCCATGACAACCTTTTCAGTTGCCGACTTAGTGGGAATGGATTCAACCCATATGGTGAAGTAATCTATAGCTGTTATAACCCAAGAATACCCATTACTTGAATTATTTTTGAATTTTCCTATGAAATCCAAACCTCATTGTTGAAAAGGTGCTTCAACCACAACTGGTTGTAAAGGGAGGGCGGCTAACTTTTGTTTTCCTGTGAAAAGATGACAAGGCTCACATTTTCTTACAAACTGATGCACATCTGAAAAGATTGTAGGCTAATAATATCCTGCTCTAAGGATTTTGTGTGTAGTAGTTTTAACTGCAAAGTGTCCACCAATAAATCCAACATGGAATTCATCCACTAGTTTCTTTGATTCAACATCATCCACAAATCTAAGGATAACTCCATCAGGATTTTTCCATCCTAATCCATCTCTAGTGATAACATACTTAGAATATTTTAACCTCAAAGCCCTTTTCTTATGACCCACAAGATGACTTGGACAAGTAATATTTTTAAGATAGAAAATAATATCTGCATACCACTCTAATTGTTCAAGCTTTAATAAATTAGGGGAGATTTCTTGATCATAATTTTGGCAAGCCATACCCAAGGCCTTTCATTCCCTTCAGTTAACATCTTAGCTAAACCCTGACCTCTAACCAACTTCGTGGGTGTGATTGCCAAATCATATTCTTGGATTTTTGCAATCCATCTACCTCTTGTACCTAATCCCTCTGACTGAGATAAAACATCTTTAATTGTTGAATTAGGCACATAACCAATCACCTTGGAATATCCAATGAAGACTCTAAAATGTTTAAGTGACTTCACCAAGGCATATGCTTGTTTTTCAAACATAGGATATTTTAATTCTACATTCTGCAAGGCCCTACTCATATATGCAATGGGTTGCTCATGGACTTGATCATTTTTCTGAAGTAATACACCAGCAATAGTATCTTCAGAGGAAAAAGAGAAAATCTGAAAGTCCTTAGAATAATCTGGGCTAATAAGGACGGGAGCTTCAGATATGGCATTTTTAATGCCTTGGAATGCTTTTTTACTTTCATCATTCTATTCAAACTTAATATCCTTCCTAAGAAACTTATATATAGGTTTCACAATCTCAACATAATTAGGAATGAACCTGTGAACAAAGTTGGTTTTTCCTAAAAAGGATTGGAGAGATTTCTTTGAAATAGGTAAGGGTACCTTTCCAATTGCTTCAACTCTCTCTGGGTCTAACTTGACCCCATCTTTTGAAATAATATGGCCCAAGAGTTTACCTTATGTTACCCCAAAAACTGATTTAGCAGGATTTAAGGAAATCCCAAACTCTCTACACCTTTCAAAAACCTATTTAAAATGATTAATATGAATCTTTCCATCCTTAGAAAAAACAGTTAAGTCATCTTGATATATTTCTATTAATTTTCCAATTAACCCCCTAAAGGCATAATCCATAGCTCTTTGAAAAGTAGCTCCTACATTTGATAAACCAAATGGCATTCTTAAATATTCAAAGGTACCCCATGGAGTAGTAAAAGTAGTATTATGCCTATATTCTTCCTTAAGTCTGATCTGATTATATCCTGAAAAACTATCAAGCATGGAAATCATTCCTGATCCCGTTACCCTTTGTAGCCAAGTTTCCATCTTAGGAAGAGGATAATTGTCTTTTGTGCATGCAATATTTAAATTCCTGAAATCAATACATAGCCTAATTTTTCCATTCTTCTTCCTAGCAACAACCAAGTTTGAGCACCATGAAGAATGTCGAGTTTGGGCTATAATTTCTACTGCTAACATTTTCTGTAACTCCTGTTGAGCCAAAGGAGCTAACTTGGGGTTAATCTGCCTCAACTTTTGTCTAAAGGGTTTAGTATCTTCCTTTAAAGGAATCACATGTTGAATCACATCCTCCCTGTAGACCTTGAGTTCATCATAAGTGAAAGCCAAAACATCCCTATATTCCATTAACAGTTTGACAATTTGATTTCTTTCTTCTATAGGGGTAGTTTTGTCTACTTTCACCATTCTAGGCTCTTTGTCACTTCCTATGTGGACTTCCAAGTGGTCACATGGTTTTTCATTTGACTCTTCTTTATGCTTGTGTCCATCTTGTCTATCAAAAATCTTTTCTTGAGTAATAAGGTGTCTAGGGATTGGATTAGTCTTATTGTCATTTTCTGTGTAGTTGCAACCCTCCTCTTTATCATTAGTGTGAAATTCAGAAAATTATTGTATTTGAGTCAAGAATCTAATGGCTTGTTTATCATCATCAAATATTTGCCAATGATCCATATTATCCGGAACTGAGGGTCTAAAGATTACTTCCACTGAAACATCTTGTTTAATCAATTCATAGGAAAGTTGAAGTGTGGAAGCGGCTACAACAAGTTCATCAGCATTACAATTATGTTCCCTACGAATAGCAATGAGATTCAAAGCATCAATATCTTCCATAGAGTCCCATATTTCATTCCTATACTTCTTCAACCTTTCTGATTTGCAAGCAAAATTATTCTTAAGTTGTTGAATGACCAAATCTGAGTCTCCCTTAATATTCAAACATTTGACACCCATGTCTTTGCAAACCTCTAAACCAAGCA
>JZKD02S2214956.1:298521-324080 GCA_000966675.3 Picea glauca
CAACGGTCCAGATCATCACGCCCGGATCAACGGCGATAAAGGCCATTCCGGACCCCCCCTTCCTTTCTACCTTTAAGCGGAGGGGGGGGTCCGGAATCGCGGATGCAGCTTTCCGACGGCCGAGATCTTAGCGCCCGGATCAACGGCACTCGCGCGATCCCATCATGCTCAGCTACTCTGTGTTTATCCTGCATGGGCCCCTCTCCCGTCATGTCATCTTCCAGACCACCTTTCTCCTGCTGTCGTGTGTCATCCATCCGCCTCCCCTCTTTGGTCCACGTGGTCCTCCTTCCTTCTCATCATCCACTCGTCGCTTGCCATGTGTCTTGCTCCTTTCCATGTCAGCCTCCCAGTGTCCATCACAACTACTCTCATGCCTCCTCTGCTTATCGCCTTTGGCCATGTGTCTCCCCTATAACCTCTCTCGCCTCCCTCTTCGCCTCTTGCTCTTCTCCCCATTGTTCTGGCCCCCATCACTCTGATTATGTGCCCTACCTTCCGTGCTGGCCTCCACAAATATCCTTTGAGCCAGTCAGTTATTCCAAGTGGCAGCGCGGGGGGCCCTCCACGTCCCGAAGGTGTCGATTTGGCCGAGCCATCCTCAATCTCGAAGAAGAAGTTATTGAAGCGGTTGGTGGTGGTTAGACATCGCCTCCACCATAATGGGAAAGCCTGGCAATGAATTAAAAGCACGTCGATTCGCCACTAGAACTGTCAGGAGTTGGATTGTGTCTGACATAAGTTGCACGATCTTTCAGATGTTGACTGTCAGAAGCCATGCATACGCAAAGCTTTCAATGCAGTATCTTGGTTCCACTGTTGTTTTTGTTCTGAGTATATGAAGGCGTTTTCACCATTTTTGTATCGATCGATGGTAGAGCGAAGCTCCCGACTGTAAAGTTTCCATGACCATTCTAGTTTCCTGGTTATGCCTCTGTGTTTGAGATTTCTTGGTTTAAGACAAACAGTTCTCCTTTTACATCTATGTTTCATCTCATGCTAGAGAGTCCATTATCGAATGATTCGCGTGGATTGTTGCAGTTATGTTATGATAAAGGATTTGTTATGACATTATTGTATTCTCTGGTCTTCTATGTTTGAATGTAAGAGGATCTTGCGTTCGAATGTTTTTCTTCTCCAGACTGTTACAAACCTGATGTTTATGATAGACCTTCGCACTCTTCTCATGTAATTCTTCCCCCTACTCACCCTTTATTGCAACTCACTGTTTGAAGTTTATCAAGACCTCACTCGTCCATGCATGCCTGGCCTAGTTTCTGAGTTGAGACGATATCGTTTTGAGTTTTCCTCCATTTGATCACCCCTTTAAAACAAATCGTGGCATTAAACTGATGGGTGTCAGGCTCTGCTCCTGCAAGAAATCCAGGAGTGACTTCTGGCTCCAACATTTCTGGCGCCATTGGTGAGGACGAAGTTGAATATTTTCCCCGAGATTGAATGACAACGATCAACTGATTCTGAAGGTGCATCAGAAATCAGAACTTAAAGATTGCTACTGTACACGTGGCGACTCCATTGTGACGACTCCGTTGGGGAGAACCTGCTCTATCATTGTGGCTTCGAGAGGTAGACACATGAGGTCTAATCCACACTTGCCTTTAGCTACACCAGAAGCTGACTCAGAAGCGGTGCGCAGAAAGGGAAAGAGCTCTGCGAAAGAAGTTTCCATTGCTAAAATAGGTAATGTGCCTTCCCCTTCTGTGAGAACTCCATTTTCTTATTCTCAGCTTCCCAGTCGTCCTTCCTCTGAGGTTTCCCGTTTTCTGAATTTCGGGAGTGTTCCTGCTGAGTTTTCTACTCCTGGTCTGGTATCAGAAGGAGAGATCCTTGTCACTCCCCCCTCCCTGGAAGTTGTGCCTCAACACAGACCTCAAGTCTCTGAAGGTTTCACTACCCCTCCTTTTATTACTATTGTTTCACAGAGAGGAGCATCTGCACATTCAGGTCCCTTAGCTCTCTCTCTGTTTTCTCCGTTGTCTCCTCCAATAATCTCTTTTCCGACATCTCCCATCCATACTCCTTCTCCTCTTAGTTATCCTCTACCTAATATTCCTATGGTGGGTGCTAATCCCCCTCTGAATATAATGGACGCCATAGTTGCTTCTAGATATGCTCCTTTAATCCTACCTCATCCTATGAACCCTCTCCCTGCTGGAGACTATTTGAAATACATGCCCAAGTTTAGTGGGGAGGGAGACATGACTGCCGAGGAGCATTTGGCTGCTTTTTACAGTTATGCAAACAACCTAAACATTGAAAATGAAGATGTCTGGATGAGAGTCTTTGTCAAGAGCCTGGAGGGTGAGGTCAGGAAATGGTTTAGAGGACTAGCCCCCGGATCTATTGCTGGAATTGAGGCTCTGGATAATGTTTTCCTGAGAAAGTGGGGAGACAAGAAGGATTATATGTATTACATGACAGAGTTTGGGGCTCTGAAGAAAATGGATGGAGAGTCTGTCTCTGACTTCTCCAAAAGATTCAATAAGATGTACAATAAGATCCCTGCAGAGATAAAGCCCTTAGAAGCCTCCGCTCAAATTTCATATGCTGGAGCATTTGATACCGATTTTTGCCTGATATTGAGAGAAAGAAGAGCTACCTCCTTAGCTCAAATGCAAGACGTTGCCATAGAAGTGGAATCGAACATATTAGCAGCTGACAGATTGAGGAACCAGGCCGATGCAGACAGAAGAAAGGAAAAATCGGAGGCCTCAACTTCCGGCCCATCACTGCCTCACCCTCAAGTAAATGAGCTAGCCCAAGTGATGAGCTTCCTGAAAGAAGATATGGAGAGATTGAAGGTGGAAAGGAAGCAGGTGAACAAGGGCCCTCAGGGATTTGAGAACAAAGGGGGTTTCAGAAGGCCAAATTATATTGCTCCCCCAACTATACACAGAGAGAAAGGAAGAGACAGGGACGACCAAAGAATTCAAGCTCCCTTTCAGAACAATTTTGTTGCTGATGAAGAATAAGGAGAAACAAGCGAGCCTAAGCCTAAAATCCACTGCTTAGAGGTCACTCCTCCTTTCCCTCATCTCACTCAGACTGCTTATGAAGAGTCTCTCATGGATGGTCAGCTGAATGAATTGAGCAAGGGAGACAAATCTAGTGGCGGTCGAGGTAGGTACAACCTGAGGTCCGGCAAAAGGGAAACAACAAATGATGTTCCTGAGTAGCCCACTATAACAGAGAGACCTGCTAATGAAGCAGCAGAAAATCATAGAGGTAAAAAGGCCCAACCCCTCTCTCCCATTGTCCAAAGTCATGTTCCTGAAATTAGAGAAATTACAAAGCCTATGTCTTCTTTCAATTTCGAACATGAGATTCGAAAGATCAGAATTCCTGTGCCACTCACTGAGTTAATTAAACATGGGGAATTCAAAAAACGCTTCTCTGACCTTTTGAAATCTGAAGCCTCAATCCCTTCCACAGACTTCATAAACCTCCAAGATGAAAGACCTGCAGTTGTCCTAGGTCCCATGGTAGAAGACAGAGATGATTCATCCCCTCCCTTCTACACATCCCTAAACATACATGACAAAGTGTTGCATAATTGCCTCAGGGGCCTCTCACAACCTCATGCCCAAAACTGTTATGGAAGAGTTGGGACTAGAAGTCACCCGAGCCTAATTCTTTTGAATCCAGGAGGGTTCAGTGTTTGGGAGTCATTAAGGACCTGGTAGTCTCCTTATTTCAGCTGCCCATGAAAAGTATGGTTATGGATATTGTGGTGGCTGACATTCCCCCCAAGTTTGGCATGTTGTTGTCAAGTTATTGGATTAAAAGACTTGGAGGGACATTACAGATGGACCTCACATATGCCACCATTCCAGTATTTGGAGGGGAGCATAAGAGACTATACAGAGAAGCCCAACTGGCCTACATAATCAGTGATGAATCCAACCCTACCAATCATCCCATCTATGCCTTGGACACTGATTTAGGCTCCAGTCTACTGCAGCTCACTCACACCCCTGAGGCTCCTTTGCAGATCAGAAAGCAGCTCAGTCGTAATCAAGAGACCCCCCCTCCTACCACTTTTGTTTGGAAGATGTTCTTTGATGGAGCTTCCTCCAGTATGGGTGCAGGTGTCGGGGTAGTATTCGTGTCCCCTTGCCAAGAGACCATATCCCTGTCATACAAGTTGGAATTCGAAGTCACCAACAATGTGGCAGAGTATGAAGCTCTTGTTCTAGGTATAAAGGTTGCACAAGAGATGGAAATAAGAGAGATAGTTGTGTTTGGAGATGCAGAACTGATTGTCCAGCAGGTCAAAAACGTTTATCAGGCCAAGCACCCTCGACTCAAGGATTACAGGAACATGGTATGGGACCTAGTTGATAATTTCTTCCTGGCTTTTAACATCTCTTTCATTCCAAGGGAAGAAAATGCTCCAGCCGACTTTTTAGCTTTCATAGCTAGTGTGATCGAAGTTCCTGTGCTGCCCACTGTCGAATCCGATGTTGAAATAAAGTATAGACCCTCTGTACCAGACAATGTCAAACATTGGAAGGTATTTGAGGATGATCAGGAGATCGAAAAGTTTCTTCAATCCGTTGATAACTTTTCTGCATTACACATAGATGAGGATCCTGACATTGAAGGAGAGCCTGACCGTCACCCTGAGGAGTTTTCGAATAAAATTGCCAGCCACCAGATTATTCAATTACCAAGCAATCACATACCGAAAGGACTAATCCCACTAGAGTGGTTGTTTGATGGAAATGATGTGGCAGTAAAGGTTAGAATTTTAGGTGACGAGGCTGACACAGCTGAGTGCAACATAGGCACACCATAGGAGCCCAAATTTTTCAAGTTGTCAAGGAGTTTGACCGAGGAGCAGAGGGCTCAATATACTGAGTTGCTAAGGGAGTTTGTTGATGTGTTCGCATGGACCTACGAAGACCTCAAAATGTATGACACATCAGTTATTGAGCACAAGATCCCACTAAAAGAAGAGGCTAAACCATTCAAGCAGAAGCTAAGACAGATAAATCCCATGTTGTTGCCTGTCATGGAGAGGGAAGTGAAGAAGTTGTTGGATGCCCAGATCATTGTCCCCTTGAGATATTCTGACTGGGTGGCCAATTTGGTCCCAGTAAGAAAGAAGAGTGGCGAAATCAGACTCTGTGTTGATTTCAGAAACCTGAACAGAAGCTCAAGGAAAGACAATTATCCCCTACCCAACATGGAGCACATATTGCAGAAGGTCACCGGTGCCTCCAGAATATCCATGATTGATGGTTTCTCCGGATATAATCAGATATCAGTCATGCCTGAGGACAGGGAAAAAACAGCCTTCACCACTCCTAGGGGCACATTCATGTATGCCAAAATGCCTTTCGGACTGATGAATGCGGGAGCAACATTTTAGCGAGCCATGGACATAGCCTTCATCGGAGAAAAAGATAAGTTTGTGTTTATTTACCTAGATGACATAACAGTCTTCTCCAAGGCTGATAAAGAGCACCACTGCCATTTGAGGAGAGTTTTTTCGATGTGTCGCAGGTTTGGCCTTTCCCTGAATCCCAAGAAATCATTGTTTTCCATGCAGGAGGGAAAGCTATTGGGCCATATAGTATCAGCAGAAGGGGTGAGAATTGATCCTAGTAGGGTGGAAGCGATTCAGACCCTGTCACTTCCCAGGTCCAAAAAGGAGGTTCAGGCATTTTTGGGAAGGATTAATTTTCTGAGGAGGTTTGTTTCAAATTTTGCTAAGTTGGTCAAACACATCTCAGCCATGCTCAAGAAGGGGAATGAAGTAAAATGGACCTCGGAACCCAGAGAATCTTTTGTCCAAATAAAGAAGGCGTTGACTGAAGCACCTGTGCTAATCAATCCCGATTATTCCAAAGTTTTCCTGATTTTCTCATTTGCTTCCTGTGATACAATAGCAGCAGTTTTATTGCAGAAAAACGAGCAGGGGTGAGAGCAGCCCATTGCCTTCTTTAGCAAGGCGCTGAGAGATGTAGAACTCCGGTATGAGATCATGGAGAAGCAGGCTTATGCGTTAGTGAAAGCTCTCAAGGCTTTCAGGATCTATGTCTTGCATTCAAAGATCACTGCATATGTCCCTTCTTCCTCTGTGAAGGACATTCTTATACAGCCTGACATAGATGGGAGAAGGGGTAAATGGATCACCAAGATCCTGGAGTTTGACCTGGAGATTAAGCCCACCAAGTTGATAAAGGGGCAAGGTTTGGCCAAGCTGCTGGCTGAATCCAATTACAAGGCTCTGGGATTAACTTCATCAACGAACAAGTTGAGTCATCTGGCAAGGATTCTCAGACCATCATACCATTAGCAGCATGCCCCTGGTACAAGGACATCTTGTATTTTCTACAATAATTAAAGCCCCCTAACGGATTAGGAAAGAGTAGAGCCAGAGCTTTAAAGCTCAAAGTGGTCAGATATTGTCTCGTTGACCAAGCCCTGTATTGGAAAGACCCTCTGGGGATACTATTAAGATGTCTGGACCTGCTGCAAGCCCAGAAGGTGATGTTCGATTTTCATAGCGGTCTCTGCGGAGGTCAACATTTTTGGAAGACCACAGCCCACAAAATCCTCCGGGATGGGTACTACTGGCCTACTTTGTTTACTGATGTGTGCAGGGAAGTCAGGGCTTGCATCAAATGCCAGAAGTTATCAGGTAAACAACATCTCACATCCCTGCCATTAAATCCTGTAGTAGTTTCAGCACCCTTTCAGCAGTGGGGATTGGATTTCATTGGAGAGATTCATCCTCCCTCAAGTGGCCAGCACAGATGGATCCTCACTGCAACCGATTACTTCACCAAATGGATAGAAGTTGTCCCTACCAGAAGCACTTCTCACAAAGTGATTATTAGCTTCCTGGAAGACATCATAGCTAGATTTGGCTGCCCTAGCAAAATTGTCACTGACAATGCTGCCCCTTTTCGGTCTGAGCCTCTGGTCAAGTTCTGTGAACATTTTTAGATTTCACTAATTCACTCCACTCCCTACTATCCTCAAGGAAATAGACTGGCAGATTCCTCCAATAAAATCCTAATCAAGCTTATCAAAAAGATACTGGAGGACAATAAGAGGGCCTGGGACTCAAAGCTCAAATTTTCTCTTTCAGTCGATCGGGTGACAACCAAGAAATCCTTAGGCCTCTCACCTTTCCAAATGGTTTATGGAATAGAGGTCGTTTTCCCAACTCAGTTCGCCTTACCTGTGGCAAGTTTCCTCCAAGACTTTGAAGAAGAACCTAATCATGTGATCAGGAGGATTCACCAGATAGTGGAAGTGCAACAGATCAGAGAACAGGTCTTGGACAGAGCCTACAACCATCAGCAGAATATCAAGCAAGCTTTTGACAGGAAGAACAAAAAGAAAGAATTCAAACAGGGTGACCTGGTACTCAAGGGGACGCACCCAGGCAGGACAAAGGCAAGCACGGGAAGTTTGATGCCCTCTGGTTTGGGCCTTTCAAGATCCTTGAAGTATTTTCGAATAACACTTACAGGTTGCAGGATCTGGAAGGCAAAGAAGTTTTCAATGGCCCAGTGAATGGGCATTTCCTAAAAAAATGTTTTATGTGAGCCATATTCGCCTCTTTTTGTTTTGTTTTGTAAATATTGATTTTGGTTTTGTTTTTCGGACTAATAAATGACTCCATAGCCCAACAACAAAGGCACTGAATCTGCAAAAAAATTCTTAGAGCATCACAGGGACGACTCTATCCCCCATGGAGCCAAATGTTAGCGATATTTATTGTAAGGGGGTTAGAATGAAAAAGAATGGGTTAAAAACCCACTTGTCCTAGGTTCGGATGTAAATGTGCCAGTGGTAAACAGTGAACGGATCTGGACGGCGTGCATCCGCGTGCCCAAATCAACGACATATATGAAATTCCGGACCCCCCCTGCCTTTCTACCTTTAAGCGGAGGGGGGGGGGCTCCGGAATTGGAGGCGCACCTCTCCAACGGTCCAGATCAGCGTGCCCGGATCAACGACGATAAAAGCAATTCTGGACCCCCCCTGCCTTTCTACCTTTAAGCGGAGGGGGGCGGGGTCCGGAATCGCGGATGCAGCTTTCCGACGGTCGAGATCTTAGCGCCTGGATCAACGGCGCTCGCACGATCCCATCATGCTCAGATGCTCTGTGTTTAGCCTGCGTGGGCCCCTCTCCCGTCATGTCATCTTGCAGACCACCTTTCTCCTACTGTCGTGTGTCATCCATCTGCCTCCCCTCTTTGGTCCACGTGGTCCTCCTTCCTTCTCATCATCCACTCGTCGCTTGCCATGTGTCCCGCTCCTTTCCACGTCAGCCTCCCAGTGTCCATCACATATACTCTCCTGCCTCCTCCACTTATCGCCTTTGGCCATGTGTCTCCCCTATAACCTCTCTCACCTCCCTCTTCGCCTCTTGCTCCGCTCCCCGTTGTTCTGGCCCCCATCACTCTGATTTCGTGCCCTACCTTTCGCGTTGGCCTCCACGCATATCCTTTGAGCCAGTAAGTTATTCCAGGTGGCAGCGCGGGGGTCCTCCACGTCCCGAAGGTGCCGAGTTGGCCGAGCCATCCTCAATCTCGATGAAGCAGTTATTGGAATGGTTGGTGGTGGTTAGACATCGCCTCCGCCATAATGGGAAAGCTCGACAATGAATTAAAAGCACGTCGATTCGCTGTTGGAACTGTCAGGAGTTGGATTGCGTCTGACATAAGTTGCATGATCTTTCAGATGTTGACTGTCAGAAGCCATGTAGACGCAAAGCTTTCAATGCAGTATCTTGGTTCCACTGTTGTTGTTCTTCTGAGTATATGAAGGCGTTTTCACCATTTTTGTATCTATCTATGGTAGAGCGAAGCTCCCAACTGTAAAGTTTCCATGACCATTCTGGTTTCCTGGTTATGCCTCTGTGTTTGAGATTTCTTGGTTTATGACAAACAATTCTCCTTTTACATATATGTTTCATCTCATGCTAGAGAGTCCATTGTCGAATGATTCGCGTGGATTGTTGTAGTTATGTTATGATAAATGATTTGTTATGACATTATTGTATTCTCTGGTCTTCTGTGTTTGAATGTAAGAGGATCTTGCATTCGAATGTTTTTCTTCTCCAGTCTGTTACAAACCTGATGTTTATGATAGACCTTCGCACTCTTCTCATGCAAGTCTTCCCCCTACTCACCCTTTATTGCAACTCATTGTTTGAAGTTTATCAAGACCTCACTCGTCCATGCATGCCTGGCCTAGTTTCTGAGTTGAGATGATATCGTTTTGAGTTTTCCTCCATTTGATCACCCCTTTAAAACAAATCATGGCATTAAACTGATGGGTGTCAGGCTCTGCTCCTGCAAGCAATCCAGGAGTGACTTTTGGCTCCAACAAAACGTCCTCTTCTTCTCCGGTGAAAAACGTCAGTCAAACACTATCCTGTCTCTGCCCCTCTGACGGGGTCTCAGCAACCATCTAGTGGGCTCCTCAGCCCCATGGAGGTCCGAACTAATCATCTACCCATGTGTATCGGTCCACGTGGTACTTGTCCGTCGAGCATGGTCCTGCACATCAAAAACTACGCCCTCGATGGGCTCATTAGTCACAGGGATCATAGCAATGTTAATCACATTTCATCATTAATGTTATCAAACATATGCATAAAAACCCTGATATATCATTCAATAGCTCAAAGACTTTACAAAAACCTACAATACAAGGTCGAGAAAAAGGACAAGATACCCTATTGGGCTAGTATCTATAAGGAAAGGAAAGTTTCCAATGGGTTTCTTCCAAGCCATGTAACGAGGTGAAGTGGTTTCAAGGGATGTCCAGACATACGGGTATAGTGAGAGCCAGGGATGCATGATATTACCTGTGGGTGCCTTTGTAGAAGGAGAGTTGTACCTGTCACGGATGCAATTTTTTCCAAGCCCCTTTTTGCCTTTATTCCTTTCTTTATTTGCTTTTTCTTCTTCTTTTTCTTTTTATTCAAGGGATAACTAGAGGACACTGCCTTGGCATGGTGACCAGAGTTGACAATGTTACCCACAAGTCCTTTCACAACGATGATAAGGCTGGCTCATGATGAGACCCCCTTTCCCTTGGCCATGCAACCAAAGGTCACTGCCCTGGCGTGGTAACCAGACGGTGCAAATGTCATGTTGTTAGGTACCCATGAACATAATAGGTTGGCTCATAATGAGACCCCCTATCCTCTTGATTAGGTCTTGTTTGTTATTTTTTTGGGTCCCTCTTGTTTCTTGCTAAGAGGATTTTTATTGCCTTCTCGGGGATCCCTGGGTGAAGCATCTTGAGGTTTCATTTTTTAGGATTTTATCTTTTACCAGTTTCTTTTACCTTCTGGGCCTTTAGCCCCTTCTTCCCATGAGATAAGGTGCAACCCTAAAAATAGATCATCCTAATGCCAGGACAAGGGGAATGGGACAGATGAGCGGGAGATAAGATGGAAGAGTGATGGTATGATGGGAGCGAACAATGGCTCTTTAGAAACCCCCTAGTGGCAAACCAAAACCTATGGGTACAGGCTTGCTAGGGAACCTATTCAATCTCCCCAAGCATGGTCAAGTGGGTCAATGTAAGATCCAAGTAGTCGTCAGAAATAAAAGAAATTAGATGCATACATTTAAAGGTTATAATGGTCAAAAGTAACACATACCATGATACCTGGACCAATTACCTCATGGAGCAAGAGCCTTCTCTGATACAAGACCAAGCCAATGGTGATGGATGTTGATGCTGTTGAAAAGACGAATCTGATGAAAGAAGAAAGGATGGGCCCTCCAGGGCCATGCTCAAGTCAATCCTGCTCTCGGTACTCCATGTCTAGGACCTGTGGGCCTTGAGACATGATCTCCTAGTTATCCCTAGAAATCAGGGATAACACAGGGCACAACTGGCAGAAATTTGTTCTATCTGAACAGGTTGGATGGTGAGAATTTGGCCCTAGCAATAAATGGCCAACTTCTCAAGTTGTTCTTCATAGAAGTCATCTGATGCCCATGGGGGCATCTACTGTATCATATTCTCTAACCCTTATCTTTGTACTTTATACTTTGTCAGTATGTACAACATTTTTTTTTATTATATGCACATGTATACTAACACCTTGTTGTATTTTATGCACATGTATATATGCTTTATTGTATTATATGTATTTGTACTTTATCATTTGCAAAATTTGTATAAGGTTGGTTTTATATGGATATGATATCTAGCATGCGCCAATGATGCAGGAAGGGTACTTATGGATTCTCGCATCGTCTCCTATAGATTTATAGATCAACCACACATCCCCATATGGAGCCAATGTTATCCACCAGTTTGCAAAGAATGAGCAAAAAATGCTCATATATACAGATTTCAGTGATTCAGCAAACCTTAAAAGGGCCCCATTTTTCCGCATTTCCATTATTGTAATAAATGTCCTAAGTATGAGAAATTGTAAAAGACTATTGGCCACCCTTAATCTGGGAGTGGGCACATACTCCAGAGTGTTTTTTTTACTTTTTAATTATTTTTTCTACTTTCTTTAGTGAGCTTCTTCTTACTTTAGTGAGCGATTAAATAATTTCTAAGTTTTTTTACTCAAGAAAAAGACTTGCTCCAAAGCCGAAGTATGTGTTGACAAGCAGGTCTTGGCATGGAAAATCCAATGTCTAGTGTCAGAATGTATATAAACTCATACTAGAACATAGTGTCTGATTCGTTTGGAAATTATGGCTAAGTCTAAGAGGTTTTATTTTTAAGTTGTAGTGAATTAATTAAATTCCTGCAAAATTGGAATTAATTAATTATGGATCAATAAATGCAAAAAATATGGCATCAAACATTGTCAAATGTCATATTTACAGTCGTTTTCCAGTCCGGAGTATGATGTAAACCCATATTTCCTATCTTTCGAGACTAAAAAGTGATTATTATCACTAAAAAGGTCAATTTTACTCGAAAAATATGGAAAAGGGGTAATTAATTGGGTCTCCTAAATTTTAGGGAAGCTGGAAAACATGTTTAGACATGTTTTTTGTGTGTATTTAGTCAACTAAAGGTCCAAGATAAGTTAACTGGTGAGAAGGTCGAACTCCTTGGATAACATTGAGTTAGGAGGAGTCTCCAACGAAGGAACTCGACTCCCTTTCCTTAGTGGCATGCCCAAAACCCTAGCACACCTCACTAAGGGACCCACGTATCCCTAACTCCCTCTTCACTCCCACTCACTCCTATTTCACTCATCCCTCACGCCAACTCTCTACTAGTCCACTCACACCTCACCTCCACCCCACCTAACATCACTCGCCCTTCCCCCACGCATCTCCTCTCACCTAAGTGCGCCACTCTCTAATCTAAGTGTGCCACGCCCTTCACACTCACTCTCTTCTAGTTAAACCTACCAAAACCTTCACTTAACCTACCTCCCACTCCGCCATCTCTCCTTCATCTCATGCATTTTACCTAAACCCTAACCCTAAACCTAAATGCATTCCTACTTTGGAAGTATCATCCCTCAATCTATTTAAGAGAGGTCGACTTCCCTCGTTGAGTGAGTGAATCTTGGGCAAAGCATTTGTATTGTTGAATATTTGTTGAAATAAAAAAGTCTTTGGAGCTACTTTTTGGTGTGTGGAGCTAATGTGTGGATGGATGCTAGATAAATGAGGTGATGTTGTATCGATTATATGCATAATTTCTTTTCTTATTTGGCTAATCAGAGGATATGGTTATCTAGATTGAATGAATTGTATAATTTTTTTATTATCCAGTTTGTTTGTTGATCTATACTCAATCGTTTTAATGCATATGTGTTTTCGGTTAAACTAAAGTGCTTTGGAGCTTGTTTGTGTAGAGAAACACCAAATACAAGAGTTTGCAGGTATCAATATTGCAAGAAGTACCAATCTTGGAGAGGCTAAGAGGTTCAACTACTTCTTTTTTTGTCCAAGGAGTTCTCAAAGAAGGCATTCACCCTCTTCTTCACATCAAGGAGGGACTCATATCTTGAATTTTCCAAGCTCAAGAAAAAACTCAAAAATTCGATAAATGCTTTCCTTCACTCTCTTTCTTTTCGTTACATGTTGTTTTAGAATAGATTTAAAAGTTTGATTTTTAACAACTAAGACTTGCATGCATAGCTTGCTAGATCTAGGTTAAAGTCTTTCAATTTTGACGCAGACCTATCGGCCCTCGGACCAAGATCCGCTCACAAGATCATTCTCTATTCCCTTGAGTCGGATTGGCTCTTTCAATTCCTCGCGGGAATCTCAATTTTATCGATCCATAGGTCCTTTTCGCAACTTGCAATCTCACGAGTTCGCGAGTCATGACTCCCAACCCTTCCTTCTCAAATCTGCGATACCTGAGATCGTGAAATGGTTACAGCTCCTTCTCTGTGAGCACCTTCTATGTGTGACCACCTACTAGGCTTAAATGCCAGCACCTCTTGCAACTCGCCACTTCGCGAGTTTCACTATCGAGCTCACGTACTCTTGTCTCATGAATTCCTGAGACGCGAGAAATCAATAGAATATTGACTCCTTCCTCCAGGTGATGCGTGTCCGCCTGTCTACTTCCCAGGCCCACTTCGTGGTTCTGCCACGTGTCCCTTGTGCCCGGTTTTTGGCACTTTGCGACTTCTGATGTCGAAACCAACTCCTTTCAACCTCTGAACCCCTGAATTCACGAAATGTGATGGGGTTCCTGATCCAATGATCCTCCCATAACCTCGATCCAACGGCTATCCTCACTCCTCACGATTTAACCACTCGCGACTTGGAGCACCCAAGTTTTTGGGCTCTCACCTAGCGAACCTTTGAGTTCGTGAGATCTCTTGATCTCTGCCACCTGTCCTCCTCAGATGGATGGTTTCGATTCTCTCGCAACTTTGCTACTCCCGACTTTGGGACTTTCAAGACAAAAGTCTCGACCTCTTATCCTCCGATATGCCGAAATGGAAAATTTTCGACACGTCGTCCACACGGGTCCCATGATGGAACTTCCCACCTTTTTTGGAGTTCCGGACCTCGTGACTTCGCAAGTCTTGATGCTGAAATTTTGGCTCTTCAACCCATGAAACCCTAAATTGGTCAATGAAGGTCTGACCTCCATGTCGGCGAGTATGCCACCTGTCCACTCTCAGATGGACGGTCTTGATTCTCTTCGTATTTTCGCCACTCACGAAGTCAAGAGACTTCCTTTTCTGACCTCCGATGTCTGAATCCCCGATATGGGTGATCTCGTGACACATGTCCTTCCATTCGGACGGCTCAGATTCTCTTGCTATTTCAGGACTTCGCACCTCGCAACCTCATGAGTCTTGATGCAAAGGTTTCGACCCTTCAACTCACGAAACCCCGAAATGATATTTACGTGGGTGATCCACTGGCCCTTGTTGGTTCAGATCCTACGGTCCGATTCTCCCGAGATTGCACATCGAAAAAATGCTTACCATAACTTCCCCACTCCTCTGTAAGATCCGACGGCTTCCGGGACTTTGAGAATCCTCCATGGAGAATTTCAACCGTCAAATTCCTCCTTGATGATTTCTACAAAATGAACATGGTATCTCTTCACGAAATTTATCCACCAGCAAACAATGTCGATGTGCCTCCTTCTGACACTTCAAGGCCCTAGATTTCTAGAGATTTTCTTCGACAGCTTCAAAGATCCTATCCCTCCTGAGCTTGATTGAAAAATCCTCAAGTCCTTTGGGGAAAATTCCTGCACGCACTCCTTGCAGCACTTCTTCAAATACTTCCAAGTATTTGAACCGCTTTGACTCTGCGCACTCCCTACGACAATAGTCTTTCAACAGTTTCCTTAGGCTGCAAACTCTAAGAATCTACTCAGCCTGCGCACGCCTTGCATGGCTCCTGTGATTAACTTGCACTTCTGCGAGAATGAGAACAATGTTATCCCTCCTGAGGTTGCAGAGACGAACTCTGACTTTTGTCAACGCACACCTTGCTGACAATTTCACTACACTCCTTGCAGGAAAACTCTTGCTCAGAAAGAGAAACAATTGAAACTCATTCCTTACTCTCCCTCTCTTTAGATTTCAGACATTAAATATGAAATCATACATTCATGCATCAAATCAAATGCATAACAAAGAGTAAACAAGCATATATCAATCAACATGTACAATACAGAAAGCAATTGAACACCATGGGTTTGAATCAAGCTTCATATATTAATCTCAGAACTCATGTACATGGGTTCTTCTACACAGCTTTTTGTTTTCTTCTTCTCTACGCTCTCTTGATTGATTATGTTGCTAATGTTACAATGATACAAGTGAGGGTGTCTATATCCGTTTTCCCACTGGCTCCTAAAACTGTCTAATCTAAGAATTCAAAGCTACCTACTTAGATTTACTAGCATAAATGCCTCTTAGTCCTTTAGACGAGAGCGGGACACTCAAGGTCTGATTACAATCTACAAGTACGCTCTTTCTTAATTGTTTCATTTACATTTGGCGTATCGAACTTCAAAAATTTCAAACAATTCATCATGTGCCAAAATGCGTTGGCGCTTGCTCCACGCTCGCTTGTTGTTGGTGATGCACCTGCATCAAATTTAAAGGTAGATCTAGACAAGGTTTGAAGAAATTTTTTAGGTCTTTTTCATCTAAGTTTGAGACCAAGATTTTTCTTAGCTTAAATTTTTTACCAAGCTGTTTGAAGATGATATGTTTGCTGTCCTAAAACAGCAAAAATAAATCTTTAGAAAAGAGCCCAAGTTAGGACTTTCTAAAGCCTAAAAAGCCCCAAAATATCTACTTTTTTGCCTTACAAAATTTCTCTAAAATTTTGGTAAAATCTTTAGTTGTTGGAAATATTTCCTATCATCTTATAAATCATTTTGTTTTCTGTTGTGTTTCAGAAACTACAGGTCCAAGAGGAGGTTCCGCTCATTTCGAGTGGATTTCAAGGTTTCCAGGGACCCTGGGGGGTTGCAACTTCTTCAAAGAAGAAAAGTTTCTACTTTCTCTTTCTTCTTGTGTTCTTTTCTCAATGATCCAAAATAAGGATTCATCCTCTTATAAGAGATCTAGAGCTCAAAGATAAATCCAAAGTTCTATGTTGTAACAAGTAATAAAAGCAGGCCTTTCTGCCAAGTTTCTTCATCCCCTTAAGGGGGGATTCGTGTTGTGGTTTTCTTTCTTGTCGTTTTAAATTTTGCATGCTCAAATCCACAATCAAGTAACATAATTCAATAAGTATCAAACACAATACTCTAACCGCATGCATGTTAAATTTAATTCACACATTTTCATGTGTCTTGCTTAGTTTCAAGTAACTGCTTTTCCTAAGTTATTTTCGTTTGCAACAACAATTTTCAAGGCAATATCGTGTGGATCTCTCTCTCTCAAATATAAATAGGGTATATAAAACTTAAATGTTGCAAATCATATCTATCATTTCTTTCAAGTTATTCATATAAAGTGCCTCAATCACAAGCAGGGTGTGTGTAATCCATCTTTTCATTTCGCAATAAAGTAATTGAACCTTGCTAGTGTAATAGGGAAATTCTTTAAGACTACAAGTTCATTGGGAGGAAAGTGCCTAAAAGTGACTTGCGAAGTTAGACGGTTCGTCGTGTTGGACATCCAGCACTTTCAGTGAGTTTACTGGTGAGACCATTGGGTTTCAGTAAACTCTCAGCAAGTCCAAGAAGAGAACAAGTTTCTTAAGGGGACAAACACCTTCACTAATTAATTACAAAATTAACCTTAATAAAATCCTCGATCTACACTGCCCATGACTCCATTTAAGACACTGGTTAAAATTTACTATCTATCTTTGTCTTAAGCAAGCAATTTTATTCATGCTTTGAAGCATCTATCTTTCATGTGAGCAGTGTTTACATTTATGCATTCTATCTAACTTTTATGCTTAAGTCTTGCAGATTTGTATCCTTTGATAATATATACATGCATGCTCATGGAAAGTATCTTATTTGATTATCTAAAAATTATACATGCATGTTTACAAGCAAATACTTTTGATTATGATGATGGTGAATGATAAATGTTAATTGATCAGGTTTTATTTCAAGCAATAAACTCCTATAATACAGTTTTCTCACTTTCTTAGTTTAGAAAGTCTTAGTTTTATTTTTGTTAGGGACTACCCCCTTTGGCTTCGCTAGGAGTTGGCCTAGAAGGAGGAGTTGAGGATTAGGTGACAACACCTTAACTCTCACTTTCCCCCAAGGACACACCAAGTGGATTGAAGATTTATTCCACGTCTCCCAGGTGTGTATAAGGCAGCAACAATGTCTATTGGCACAACAGGGCCGACCTCAATAATTCACAATATAATTAATAATTACCATATTAATTATATTTTACATTAATTATCTTTAACTTTATGGTGGGGCCAACCTATACGCTTTACATCACAAATAGGGTTACAGGTAAGTCTGACTCTTGTACAATATAGAAAGGGATCTCATACCCCCACTAGTGCTCAACAACTAGGGGAACATCCATCTATGCTCAGCCACAGGGATTCCACATCTCTATCTCATAGGAGAACCACACTCACTAGTGCTCAGCCACTAGGA
The DNA here is from genome assembly GCA_000966675.3 of Picea glauca. Taxonomy (NCBI): domain Eukaryota; kingdom Viridiplantae; phylum Streptophyta; class Pinopsida; order Pinales; family Pinaceae; genus Picea; species Picea glauca. The sequence goes on from JZKD02S2214956.1 coordinate 316,090, forward strand.
ACACGTTCAACTGTGCTCAACCACATGCACGTCCAACTCAACAGATCTTATTTCTCACTGTGTTACACAGGAGAATCATCCAAAGTATCACATCATCTCAACTCTTTTCACCGAGGATGCTAATACATTATTTCATCTCTATCTCAGATAGGAACCACACACCAATCTCATGGGCTTCCTCACCCCACACAGGGGCACATAATGTTCCTTCTCCATCTCAGAGAGGAACCACACACCCAACTCATGGGCTTTCTTTTAGGCCAACTCACTCAGTCTGTGTCCTAGAGGATGTCTCACGTAGATGTAATCATCAATAGAGACAAGTAGGGAGTATAAGGGCATACACCCCTACTTGTGTTTCCACCATTTTATTGCTAAGGGAATATTGCTTCATAAGGGCTTACTAAGAGGATTATAATTGCATACACCCTCCTAATTGAAACCCTAGCTAAGAGAAGCTTACCTCAGGGAATAAAAGGGTTTACACCCCCAAGGAAGTAGTCTACCCAGCTTCTTCACATTCTCTCGACTCCATTAACCCTTCCTTAAAGGCACTAGTCATTTTCTTATTGCATGGGAGAAATAAATTGTTGCCTTGGTAAACGTACAAATTTCAAGTTTTGAAGTTGCCTCTTTTGGATAATGATCTTGATGCCTTGGGGATTTTCCTCCCTTAGGGTGTCCTTTTTCTCCCACAAATTCTTATTTCTGTAGTAAAACTAACCTACAGGCTATAGCCATTAGGGCTTCTTTAAACTCTAACCCTAACCACTAATATCTCACAAACTAACCTTAGACTAACCCTCTAACTTTGCTAGTTTAACCTACTAACCTAGGTGCATCTATTGGGCTATCTTTTGGCACTTTTTGATGGTCATATTTGTTGTTGTACTTCATTGAATGCTACAACCATAAGGCTGATATACTGCTGCAGAAATTTACTTTTATGACATCCATCTTTATTCAGTCTTGAAGTGTTATTTTCAGTCCACATTGATTACTAGTTTTATTGTTGACATTGCTAACTATATAGACCTTTTACTTGCTGATTTGGATGTAATCTATTGTTGATATAATTGCTGCAAAATAGGGACAACAAGCTTAACTTGTTGATCCACTTGATATATTGCTTTGCATTTGGCTTTTTCTTATGTCTCAGGCAGGTACAATCATCGAGCTAAGCAACACATCCTTTGGGGCAGCATTACTTAGTCAGCAAGGCATCTCCCCTTTCCTCTTTTCCACTTAGTACACTGACTTCTTGGGGCCTCTCCATTACCCTTTCCTTTCCCCTAGGGTCTCTGGGATCGCCTCCCAAGAATGACCTTAGTCACCCGTTGAAGTGCGGGACCTACATTGAGGTGACATTAGGTGTAGGATTCCTAGTTGTAGCGCTTGTTGTTAAGGTTTAAGATATTATTAGAGTTATTTTCATTTCACTAGATAACAATAGCATAAGATAGGATCATTGAGAAATACACAATCACAAGAGACACATCATTTATCCTGGGAAACCCTCATGGGGGAGAAAACCCAGCAAAACTTCCTTATTATAGATAGCCAATATAATTCCAAGAGATAACTCAAACAAATACAGAAAGTCATCTTCCAAGAATCCGCCTCTCTCTCTCTCTCTCTTCTCCAACTACAACTCTGAAACTTGCTTCTCAATGAACAAGTAAGTGTGTTTCTAAATGAGGCGCTACCTTCCTTATTTATACAACTCTAGCACGTGTGGACGGAGGTGTCTCTTCACTAGCAGGGCTGACTTCTTCTTCTGGGTGGTTATAACCACCTTTAATATGTTTTGGGGCCTCTTTAATATATTTTGGGGCCGACTTCTTATTCTGCCTATTACAATTATGTTTTGACCAATCCGCAAAAGGGGATTTGGTATTTTACAATAGATGACATGATCAATTTTCAATAGGGGATTGATCTAATGAATAATACAACAATAATAATTAGAATACACTTTGCAGTTACATTATTTCAACACTACCTCTTAACAAGAAGGGTATTTTACAACAGCATCAAGCGAGAGAGTGGACAGCATCATCAACAGCATCAGGTGGGTGAGAGGACATCATCATCAATATCATCTTGGAACACTGACTGGCGTATCTATAAATCATCGAAAGTTTTTCTCATCATCAACACAACACAAAGGTTGGAACATCATCAACACAACATGGAGCTGGAGTAGAATTATCATCCTCATCAGTATGAGTCTAAGGTAACATCATCAACATCTTCAGCATTAAAGATGAAATAATATCATCATCATCATCTTCAGCAAGGACTCTGGAGCTGAAGTGGCATCATCATCATCATCTTCAGCAAGAGGCTGAAGTGGCATCATCAACATCATCTTGAGCAAAAGGCTGAAGTGGCATCATCAATATCCTCTTCAGCAAGAAGATGAAGTGGCATCATCATCAACTGCATCAACAAGGATTAGTATAACACTAATACATCATCATAAATGATAATAGCACAAGGTTGATACAACATCAAAAGAAACAATATTACAGCACAAAGGCTGGAAACACAACATGAGGCTGACAACACATCATCACAACACGAGGTTGGTCACATCATCACAACAATTAAGCTGGAATCACAACACAGCAATTAAGTTGGAATCACAACATAGCAATTAAGCTGGCAGCACAATACTAGATTGGCTTTACGTCACAACAATTAAGCTAGAACCACAGTACTAGGTTAGCATATCTCAGCACAGCAGTTCAACTAGAAGCATAGTACTAGAATGGATTTATGTCAGAACAATTAAGCTGGAAGCACAGTACTAGGCTGGCATATCTCAACACAGAAATTAAGTTGGAAGCATAGTACTAGACTGGATTTACATCACAGCAATTAAGCTTGAAGCACAGTACTAGGCTGGCATATCTCAACACAACACTACTCCCCCTTTCGAGGGAGGTCCTTTCAGACTATACCAAGATTATCTCAAAAGTGCTCAAACTTTACACGAGATAGAGGCTTGGTCAACACATCGGCAACCTATTCATTTGTGCTAACATATTGGAGCTTTATGGCTCCTCTCTGCACCATGTCACGGATGTAATGATATTGGATCTCTATGTGCCTCAACTTGTCATGAAATACAGGACTCTCTGTCATCTTTATGCAGCTATGGTTGTCACATAGGATCATGGTTGCTTCCATCTCTAGGTCGAATAGACCGGTCAACAACTTTTGAAGCCATATAGCTTCGCAACTCGCAGAACATGCAGCAATGTATTCTACTTCCATTGTACTGAGAGCAATGTTGGATTGCTTCCTATTCTGTCATGAGATCATGGTTGATCCCAAACTGAAACAGCATCTCGAATTACTCTTCATGTCAAAGACACTTCCAGCCCAATCTGAATCAATGTACCCACTCGGTGTGAAATCATGATCTCCATCATAGCTGAGACCACAATCTAATGTACCCTTAAGGTACCTCATCACATGTTTTGCAGCAACTAGGTGAACATGTCTGGGTTCTACCAGAAATTGACTCAAGGTGTTCACGGCAAAATAGATATCTGGTCTATTGTTCGTCAGGTACATCAGCAATCCAATGATCTGTCTATACAACGTGGCATCAATCAATTCTGACGAAGTGTCGACCAGTAGCTTCAACTTCGTTTCCATGGGTGTATTCATGGACTTTCACTCCAACATGTCGAATCTCTTCAGGATTTCGACTGCATACTTCCCTTGGTTAAGGAAGATTCTCTCTGGACTCTACCATACCTCAAGACCTAAGAAGTAATGCATTAGGCCAAGGTCTTTCATCTCAAATTCTAAAGCGAGCTTCTTCTTACATTCGGTGATGATATTTTCTTCTCCATTTAAGAATAAGTCATCCACATACAACAACAATATCACCGGCTCATCGTTCATAATTTTGAAGTAGAGGTTAGAATCTGCTTTACTCTTGGTAAAGCCCAAGCTCGTCGGAAAACTGTTTATCCTGCCATACCAAGCTCTAGGAGCTTGCTTCAATCCGTGCAGATCCTTCTTCAAATGGCAGACATGAATCTTTCTATCTTCAATCTTCAAATCAATTTTTCTCATTACATTGTACCAATCTGGTACACTTGCTCAGTTGCAACTCAATATTCACAATCATGTGCTAGCTCTATGTGCTTTCTGCAAGGCACTATCTGTCTCATTGTCTGGGAGTATGTCCTCTACTCTCTCTGCAACTGTTCCTTCTGGAATCTAGCATTCTAGACCTACAGCTTCTCTGAGGCTGAGAATGACTACTTCATTCTCACTGTGGTTGCTAAAATCTAAGAGTAACTCCTCTTATTTTATCATGGCAACAATTTCATCTAAAATTGAGAGTGGCTAAATAACTGATACTGAGGATAGCTCTTCTTCTTTCATGGGGGTAATGCTATCATAGTCATGTCTCCATGACCCAACTGATGTACTGCACCAACTGCCACTCAATTTTTAAATATGGGGATTGCTCCCCCTGCATCTCATACTATATATGAATCATGATTGTTCTGGTTGTCTTCATAAGTATCTCGTCATAGTCTTCTCCCCTTTGCTGGGAGAATCCTCTGGACATACATTAGGATTTGTACATCTACAACACGTTTGATCCGTATAGATCAATATTATAATTCAATACTGACTTTTCTTCTCACGGAAGAATCCATATCCTAGTCTTTCTGACTGGATTCCTTCTTTGTCATTGAAACAAGGGAATCTTCCCAGGAGATTTCATATCTCCTAGAAGTTTTTGAAGCTACAATCTAGTCTTCTCACGACATCTGTCTCCCAGTCATGGAAGTTGACTCTTCATATGATACTTTATGAGATCAGACTTATCTTGATTTCTTCTGAGTCTCTAAGGACTTCATCATCTCTTACAGGGTATACTTGGTGTTGAATACCAAGTCTAGATGTGAAAGACAAAGTCAGGCTTAAAACAAGTCTTGCTTCTCGTTCTAATGTTCAATCATCTTTGGAGCCTTCTGCTCCTTTCAATCAATCTTCATATGAGATACTTTGAATCTCAAGAGATACCTTCTTCTTCATCTCCTTTGGTGCATGAGTGTATATGGTCATGTACATAGTCTGCTTCATGTCTCATATAATATGTTCCCTTCTGCAACCTTCACTATAGCTTCCTCAGGGTTATCACCTGTGACCTGAAACAAAGTCAACAAAACAACAAGCAAGAATAATTTCCTTTTGATAATAGTAGATAAAACAATAGCACTAATAATCATCACAGTAGCTCCTTTAGATCTATCACTCATGTCTTGTCTGAAGCAACGATCAAAAGTAAGAGATACACTACGAAATGAGGTCAACACTCTTATAGTGTTGTGATCGAACATTCCTCCATGGCAACCTGGAACTAACACACGAGGTTTATCCTAGAGCAGGTGTTAGTTGTATCAGGCAAATGATTACATTAAGTATTTGCCTCTATATGCTCATAGGCTACCAAGTATAATAATTTACAAAGACTGCTATCTCAACTATAGTGGTTACTTGTAAAGGGGTAGTCATCAACTTGTCATGTGTACCTTTGAATCTTATCAACTTGATTAATGAAAATCAGAGCCTTGTCCTCAAGAATGAGTGTGTTTTTTCTTCCAAGTCTCCTTCACACAAGATGACGAGTGCTTTCTTCAACCTGTCTTTTGTACTAAGACAATATCCTATCTTGACAGAAGGTTGGGTTAGAGGATTAACTCTATGATCTCAACTTTTAATCCATCTAATACCTTGACTCGGATTTTGATCAAAGGTTAGAATGATGGTCATAGCTACAACATGCAACACTGATCAAAATAATGTCATAACAAATAGATGCATATCAGAATAATCACACCTGGGTTGCATTACTCCTCTGAATGTGTTGGATCTATGGCAAGAGATCCATTCTCCTGCGAATACCCTTTAATGCTTAACAATTTAAACATATCTGAGTACATACCTCTAATAGCGTTTGCAGGTAGTGGCACCATCTGGTAGCAGCGGCAATGATCACCAACTCTTAAAAACTTCAAGGGTGACTGCAACTGGTACTATGTGTTATAACTCCAGGAAACTCTCCTAGGCTGTAAGTCAGAGATGCCTGGTAACTTAATCTTTTTGGAAACTGTTTTCTCAATAATAAGTGTGGGTTTGGATCAAGATGAATATCTTAACCTCTGGATTGTATTTTCAAGACAGTCTAACTATATTCATGCAATACAAGGCCTTCAAGAGCTATTTGTCAGCTAGATTTGTATAACAAATGGATAAGAAAACCAATCAGTTAACCAAAACATACATAAACCATATATATTATGGGTCAAAAAACTAGCCAAATATGCTTATGATTCTTGCTTAACAATCAAAAGTAAGATGACAGTTACCATAGGACCATTAAACAGAGACAAAAAAACGAATTCCACTCATATGCATAGACAAAGATGAAGCAGGGTCTGAAAATAACAAATGAAAGAAGCTTGCAGGTTGATATATTAAAGAAAATTGTCTTTCATACAAAATAGTAGAATATAGAACTCAAAATCGAACCCTGTGTTCATCTTCTGTTTTTCAGCTTTATAGCTTTTACAACATAGTATCTAGATCCTGAATTAATGGATCAGATATGCCTAAAATAGAAAGTCAAAACTAACTTGCAAAAGATAAGGAATGATCCTCAAAATGAGGTCAATCCCACATTTCATGTTCTTCAGATCTTGTAGAGTCCTTGTGCAGTGCAGAATAGCCTTCCAAGGCTGAGTGATGACTCTTCCAAGAGATGAAATTCGAATTTGCTGAGATGTGCAAAAATCCTAATTTGTTGCCACCAAAATAGGTGCCAAAACCAACTTGGCTACCTTTTATAATCCTCATGCACCAAAAATGGATCTTGAATATAAATATGTAATTCAACATCTATCCATTACAAGTTTTTTCAAATTATTTGGATTAGTAAAACCTCGATTTGTGCAAAATTTAGCTTTCTCTGGCTAGTTACAGGTTTCGGTGGTTAACACAGAGGAATTTTGGGTGTAATAACTACCGAAACCTCTGCTTTCGGTGGTTAATGAACATTCATCCTATTCACCTAAACCACCGAAAACTTATCTTTTTCCAAAACTTCAAAATTGCAAAAATTGATTACCTTGATGCTTTGTTGAGTGTTTAAGGCCTCTTTGATGATGCAACTCTTCCTCATGCAGATCTGCGAACTTTAACTTGCTGTGTGGAAGACTGTGGTATATCCACCATTGTTGTAGCTAACTCAGTTAGAGTTTCCAAACCTGTTTGATCCTGTGTTGGAGGTTGAGACTCTTTTAACTTTAGCCTCAAAAGTCTAAGCTGCTTGTACAACTTCATGTTCTCTCTTATCAGCACCCTGTTCCTGTCCTTGATTTTATCATGATTTTCCTCGAGACTTTGGTTCATGTTAAAAAGTTCTGCATTTCTTTCAGTCAAGTCTGTATTTTCCTTTTTAATAACTCTTTATAAAACTTCCATCTCATAGATTTGTTTCAGAAATTTATTGATTTTCTGAACCTTCGATGCTTTAGGCTTTCTTGAAGAGGCTTTTGCTAATGGTTGACTGTGTTCATCTGGAGGAGTTGGTGAGGGAAAGTTGGGATAATATTTTGCAACTTTCTCAACCTATTCATCACCTTATGTCTCTTCTAACTTCTTCTCTGGCTCTGAGTCACTGTATGGTAAGTTCAAAGGGTTATCTCCTTCAGCAAGGTCCTTGGTCTGCTCACCCTCTTTACCAAACTGTAATTTCTTTTTGGTTCTTTTTATTTTAGAAGAGGATGATTTTGTCGGCTCTCTTGGTGGTGAGATAGCCTTCCTTTTTCTTAGACTTCTCTTAGGGGTGATGGACTTCTTAGCAGCAGACTTCTTCCCCTTTTCATCCTGTTGAAAATTAGTTTGGAACTCATTCCAAAATAGGAAGTAATTCTAGTCCACTTGTTTCTTCT
>JZKD02S2214956.1:404902-421365 GCA_000966675.3 Picea glauca
TTGGTAGTTGGTAGTGATTTTTCCCAAGGTAATCATCCACTGAACTCCTAACACCACATGTGTGTCCGATAGGTCAACCACATAAAATGTGTCTCTCACTGTGTAGTTGCCTAACGTCATCTCTAAGTTTGGAATTCTCTCTAGACACTCCACTGTGTGGCCATCTGCTACCGCAACATCAAACCCCTCAAACTCCTCTGTCTAAAGTGCCGATCTCGATACTAGTGAAGCGTCAATGAAGTTGTGGGTGGTCCCACCATCTATCAGGGTGATTGCCCGTTGCCCCTGAATAATCCCTCTGATACGGAGGGTATCATACCTGGGAACACCGGAAAGGTTCGCTATGACTCCTCCCTTTGTTGGTTTCTTCCTGTTAGCCTGCTCTGGCGGTTGTGGGACTACTGGAGGATGGGCTCCTGCCGGTGTCGGTGGTCTACGGGGAAGCTGCTCCTCTGCTGGTGCTGACTCCTCCTCTGAACTAGTGGATCCATTGTCTTGCTCCTCCTCCTCACTGTCCACACTGGCTGCTGCTACTTCAATATAATGAATTTCTCCCTTGCCCATGCACCTGTGGCCTGGGACCCAAGGATCTCTGTAGCTGACGCAAAGCTTCTTCCTCGTAAGCTCTCGCCTAGTCTCCTCATCCAACTTCTCCTTTCCCTTCCATTCTCTCTGGAATGGCTTCCTGTCTTGATCCCTCTGGGGCATAAATGGTTTGGAGAAAGTTTTAGTCTTTGGCACTAATTCTGCCAAATCTCGAGTGCGAAGGATGGCATCCTGCAAAGTGGGAGGCCTGTATGCCTTCACCCATCCTCTTAAAGGCTCTGTGATTCCTTCTGTGAATAGAATGATCAACCTGGGTTCTGATATATCTGTCACTGCCACAGCTACTCGCTGAAACTCTGTAATGAATGCCTCTATTGTGCCAATTTGTCTCAACTAGGCTAGATCCTGGAAGTGTATCTCGAGATCCTTCCTGTCAAACCTATCCATGAGCCTATCTATAAACTCCCTGTAGGAGGTTATGCGACTATGACCGAATGCCACCAGTCCATGATACCACCACTCGTGTGCCTCACCCTCCAAGTGTAAGGTCGTGAAATTGATGGCCTCTGTCTCGGTCATCTGGTTGAGCTTGTAATACGTGTCTAGCTTCTATACCCAAGCTCTGGCGGTGTATTTGGATGATCCGTCGAAAGAAGGGATAGTGAATTTCCCAAATTTTCAGATGAAATCAAGGTTATGCCCCTGCTGTTGTTGTGGTCCTCCCCTCTGTGGCTCTCTGGGGCGGTTCCTGAGTCTGAGTCTGTAACACCCTGTTTCCCCCAGTTTGTAAATATAACTGGACTGGCCAAGGACTATGGCAAACTCATAAGTATGAATATGTGATGTAAATGGACCTGGAAGAAGAGGTCAATGAATGTGAATAACATTCTGAATTTATTGCAGGATTGTTGATGAGGGGATGTGCAGAAAAAGAGACCACGATGGCGGTGGAAGGCACCTGAAAAGGTGGCGTTAACTTACACCGAGAATTTAATACCGTATTTGGACTCCACTGGTCCGGAGAAACAAAAGTAGCTCGCTGGCCCTGAAATTCAATGCCTCGCAGGCTGGTAGACAGATGGCTTGATGAGGGATGGGATGGTGAACCGCCCATCCGTAGAGTCGTCAGGCCTGATCGGCATGAGGGTAATCATGCCACACGCAACCTCGCGAGAGGATAAGGCGTATGGCAGAGACAATTGAAAGGGCATATGCGAGGGGAGCTCTGGAAATTTTTGTTATGCAGAGTGAGTGATAACAGAGAGGAAGGATTGCAACCTTCACTCCTGGTCACTGGCAGACGGAGAGACGCAGTCTCGACAGCATCGTAGTCTCAGCTCAGGGGTGGCTAGTGGTAAATCCGCTAGGAGTCGCTACGCCTACGGTTGGGTGGAAACGAGCACCCCTCTCAGCAGTGGCGTAAAAGTTGGTGTTATTTCTGATAAGTGTTTTGCCTCTGGCATCTAGAAATATATGTATTCTGATAAGTATGCTCATAAGCTGTGAAACTGTGAATGTTTTTCATTATAAGAAGGTCTGTATGGTATTTTGATCAGTATTAGTAGTTGTATATGTTTATAATAGGAAAACCATGCATGGCTTATGTTGATAAATGAATCTAATTATGCATAAGTTGAACCAAGTCCGATTTCCAATCCGCTCTCGGGAATTTGTTTTCCTTGATCTGTCTCCAAGAATGCCCCAGGATAGACCTCTTCACAGAGATCTCCCTTCTTGGAAAAGTTTACCAAGAACCTGGAAAAAGGACTTGAATGTGCAAGTCTTAACAACCCTGTATAAAGAGGAATAACCCTCTTAAAATCTCGAAGTAGCAGCGTAGGGATAAGTATTGATCAACGGATGAGATCATGTCGGGGAATCTGCGGTCATTCACGATCGTTAAATCGAAGGAATAAACGAGGGCGTTAATTTCCATTAACCCTTTTTCCTCTATCTTCGTGAATAGCGAGGAAATCTGAATCGTAGACCCCCAGGCTCCATGAGAACATCTGGACCATTGGTTTTTCCACGTCCAAAGAGTAGTAGGAAAGGGCGCGGCATCGGGACCGATCTGAACCATCAGATCTTAGCTAGGAAACCTGACAGTCGTTAGATCCATAGGGAGATAGACGAGGGTTAAGCCTCGTGAATAGGGGGAAAAGGATCTGAGCCGTCCATCCGAGGAGGACAGGTGGCAGAGATCCAGGGAACTCGTGAACTCGGAGATTCGCGAGGTAGGAATCCAAAAGTTGGAAGCTCCAAGTCACGAATGGTGAAGCCATGAGAGGATCAGAGCTGTCCATCCGAGGAGGATAGGTGGCAGAGGTCCAGGGAACTCATGAACTCGGAGGTTCGTGAGGTAGGAGTCCAAAAGTTGGATTCTCCAAGTCGTGAATGGCAGAGCCACGAGAGCATCAGAGCCTTCCATTCGAGGAGGACAGGTGACAGAGATCCAGGGATCTCGTGAACTCAGAGGTTCACAGGGTAAGGGTCTAAGCATTTGGTACTCCAAGTCGCAAGATGCGAGGAGCGAGGAAGAAGGTAGCTGTTGGATCTGGGTCGCAGGAGTACCGTCAGATCTACACGTAGGATCATGTATCGGGGTTTCGTAGGTTGAAACCCGTGATCTTGGCAACAGAAGCTGCGAATTCGCGAAGTGCGATATTCTGACGAGATCAAAACCGCCCATTATTTGGGACGCGTGTCAGGAGATTCCGAGGAGTCAGAATTTGGAGCATCGGGGATTTCGAAGGAAAGAAATCCTTGCAGTTGGGAATCACAATACGCAAAATCCCGATAGGGGAGTTGTGTGGACCGTCCGTTGGTAGAGGACGCGTGGCGGAGATCAAGCGCCATTGGCGTTTCGCGCATCGGGAAATCAACATTTCCAGGGACAAGAGAACGGGGAAGTCCCGGGTGAAAACCCCAACATAATCTGAGCCGTCCATTCAAAGGGACAGGTGTCGAAGATCTGACGAAAGTCGAAAAATCAGGAATTGACATTCCTAAGGTCGAAGGAACCAGGACATCGAAAGTCCCGAAACCCCGACAAGGATCTGGGCCATCCATTTGGAGGGACGCGTGGAGGAGATTAGATCTATCAGGAAAGTCCCAACAAGGGAAGCCATCCCTCTGCGTTTGGTTCATCTGGATATCTGGATTCCCGTGGACGTGGTGTTTACCCCTTTTGAAACCGTGAAACGCGAAACCCCGACGGGGTAAGGTTGTGGACGCGGGGTAACGGTCACGTGAACTAGGGCTGAGCCAGGAGGGCTAGCTGAAGCAGAGGCATGTCGGGAATCATAGAATCGTGAATCCCGTGGGCGTATGCACATCAACATCAAAAACCCCGAAACCCCGACGTAGAGTTTTGACTATGGTCCTGGGGTAGTGGTCACGTGGATCACAGGCTTAGCCTGGAGGGCTAATGCGCTAGGGGAAAATCGGAAATTGGAAGATCACGAAATCCAAATAGGCACTACGTTCGAATTGGACCATGGTCACGACCCACGATCACATGAGAATGGAGAAGAAAGAAAGAGCCAGTTTGCATTGGGTCTCCGGGGTTATTTAAGGGCTCGAGTCCAACAGAGGACCGAAAAAATTTGAAATAGGTAGTGGGTATGTTACAAAGTCCACAGTACTCGACTAAGGTCATGTCCTGATGGAAGTCACAACCCAATGCTGCGTACTCCCTCCTATACTCTGCAATGTCGTCGGCATGAGTGGGTGGCCTCTGTGCTATTGGTGGCGGTGCTTCTACCGGGGGTGCCCTCTGGAAACTGGGAAACAAGGGTCTGGGAATCCTACTCGCAGAGGTGTATGTGCAAGAGGGTGACTGGGGTCTACTGCCTACTCCCGAGTTCACCTTTGCTGCATGCGGGACTTGTGTATCTGGGGTGCCCACTCTAGCTAATCTATCAACCACTTGTGCCAAGGAATGAGACATGGTCCATTGACTAGCTAACATACCATTGATAACCTGTATGAAAGTTGCCTCTGGATCTACGGGGGCCTTGCCGCTTCCCTCTCGTCACTCATATATGTCTCCTAGCATCCTCTCAGCCTCGCGCTCTGCCCTTATCTTTGCTTCTCTGTGTGCCTCTTCCTCTTCATCTAAGCTAGGAGGGAAAGGGGGAAAATCAGGTCTATGCCTTCTTTCCTGATGCCTGTTGTAAGTGACATATTCGTCACCTACGTGTTCACGGCCCTCTGGGTCTTCTGCTGCACTCATTGTCTTTAGTCATAGGCTGGCAGGACTAAAGCTCTGATACCACTGTAATGTTCCTGACTTGGCTAGTCTAGGAAACGTTGTTGATGTGTGTGTGGGATCAAAGGTTTACAACATATAAATGATCATACAAATAATAAATGCGACAAAGGACTGCAAGTTTGTATTATGATATCTCTGTGGATTACAAAAATGGTCGAATGCGGCTGAATGGTGACAATACTCGACTAGATCAACATACAAAGGATCTTAGCCGAAATATAAATAAGCAACTGCGACTGAATAACAACACTCGGCTTGATCAAAAGAAAAAAGGATCTTAGCCGGAATACAAATAAGCAACTAAAAGATAATACCCGAAATATGGGAGCACTGAAGAATGATGGAAGACTTGGATGATCTTCCCGGTGACTAGGGTGTGTCTTTCAACACTGAAATCAACCAACTGGTGTCTTCCTCCTGGAATACACTGAACTATCTCTCCTAAGATGTGCCTCTTCTCCTCAATGACAAGTCATAATTTGCATAATGATGAATTAGGTCGCTGACCCTTCCTTTATAGTTTTCCAAAACCCTAAATCATGCTGAAACCCTAAATCACTGTTGAAACCCTAATTCACTGTTGACTTCTATTTTTAGCTCATAATGACTTAAAAGCRTTGTTAACTCTTSTTABCTCAATGTCACTTTCCGAATATAACAYCTATGACTGGGGTGACCTYTASTAAAGCGTTGTTAACTCTTGTTAKCTCAATGTCACTTTCCGAATATAACAYCTGTGACTGGGGTGACCTCTAGTAAAGCRTTGTTAACTCTTGTTAGCTCAATGTCACTTTCYRAATATAAYACYTGTGACTGGAGTGACCTCTAGTAACCCTGTTTACCCCTCTTTGGCCCTGGCTATAGTCTAACGGGGTGGTTTAGACCATTAAGCCTCCTCTTCTGGAGCTCTTATTTGGAAAGGGACATTACATATGGGAAGCTAAAAAGTGTAGAATATCTTTCAATCGCTGGAAATAGTTTGAGTGGAAAAATACCCGGAGAGCTTGGAAAACTAGGGAATTTGAAAACACTTGATTTGGTAGGCAATGGCCTCACAAGCCCTATACCTCCTCAACTAGGCCAGCTTGTGAGATTAAAATCCCTGGATCTATCTTTTAACGGTCTTTCTGATGAAATACCCGTGGAACTCTCGGAGCTAAAAGAGTTGAGAGAGTTGTCTCTGTCCTATAACAGACTACACGGAAGGATTCCATCTTTCATTTGGGGACTTGCCAAAATTGGAGGGTTTGTGGCTTTCGGAGAACAATTTCATAGGTCTCGTGCCTCAGCAACTCGGCGTAAGTGGAAAGCTACTTGAAGTGGATGTTTCTTCCAACAGACTCACTAGTTCCATCCCTCTGAATCTCTGCAAGGGTGGAAGACTGCAAAGTTTAAATATAGAAAATAATGCATTTGTTGGCCCGATTCCCACGTCTCTGAGCATATGCGATTCTCTGGTTAAAGTCTACATGGGGAAAAATTATTTGAATGGTTCGATTCCTGGAGGCTTGCTATACTTACCCATGCTAACTTGGATCGAATTGGACAACAATAATCTTAGTGGGAGCATACCGGAGAAAATTAATAATGTATCCTCCACGCTAGGGAGAATGATAATTTCTAATAATTGTTTGAGCGGCTCTATTCCCTTGTCCTTGTGGACATTATCTGCTTTGCAAGAGCTTCTAATTGATGGAAATCAATTAACTGGTATGATTCCCAGGGAAATTGGTAACTGTATTTCTCTGACAAACATTTATCTTAGCCAGAACGAATTCAACGGTCCCATCCCAATGGAAATCACCATGATGAGCAATCTCTACTCTCTAAACCTATCGAGAAATCACTTCAACGAGAGAATTTTCAAAAAGTTTGAGAATATGATGAAGTTGATCTCCGTGGATTTCTCTTACAATAACTTTTCCATCTTTATGCCAGAGGGTGGTCTATTTTCTGATTTAAGTCCAAGCCATTTTGCAGGGAATCCCTACTTATATGGAGAACGCTTGGACAATTGCAATTCTAGTGTCCATGGGCTGCCCGTCCAAGTAAACATCAAGCTTGGACTTCTCTTGCCTCTCTTAACGCTTGGAATTCTCTTCGTATGTTCGCTGGTGTTGGCAATTCGAGCAGTCATAATTAAGAAGAGAGTCGTCGAGAAAGATGGCGAGGGCAGGTCATGGAAGATGACGGCCTTCCAAACACTCAACTTTGGGACCAACGACATGGTGGAATGCATAAAAGAAGAGAACGTCATCGGCAGAGGAGGAGAGGGAGTGGTGCATAAAGGAAGCATGCCCAATGGGGAACTAGTTGCAGTGAAAAAACTTATGGGGATAGGCTCTTCAAATGGTCATGGCTTCTCTGCAGAGATCAAAACTTTGGGAAGAATCCGCCATCGACACGTAATTAGATTGCTGGCGTTTTTCTCCAACCATGACACTGATCTTCTGGTGTATGAATATATGCCGAACGGAAGCCTGGGGAAGTTGCTTCATGGAAACAATGGCAGGCATTTGGATTGGAATACTAGATACAAAATTGCAGTGGAAGCTGCGGAGCGGTTGAGCTATCTTCACCATGATTGTGCGTTGTGTTATCACGCATTTTATATTTTAGTTTACAAGGCTAAAGGATAAGGGTCAAACTAGCGTAACAGGAACCTCCCCACCCAATGTCACCTCAATGGGGGGCTCTTTCTATTTAGGGAGGTTAGCCCAGGGGAAACGTCCCCAGTAACCTGGGGTTTGAAGAGGCAAAGAGTAAAAGGTCAAAAGTTAAGGTTATCCCTCCTCGCAGGTTACCACCATTATCAGATAATCTGGCTATTTAGCAAATAAAGAAGTGAATTCCCTGTTGAGAACACCTGCCTGGAACAAGACAATAACAACACTATATGTATATTTGCAGGTTATAAATTCAAAGGGTTAGTACTTCTTAACTATCTAATTTCATTCAATAGGCAAAGTAACAGATAAGATGAGTTCAACGTTTTACTAATTAGCCAATGAAAAATCACCAATTCATCAATATCTATCACAGAATGACCAAGCCAACAATGTTATCATTCAAACGTAGCTCAATAAAGACCTGACGTCATCATTAATTGCTGAGTTAGAAGGGTTGTTGCGTCAAGTATGAAGTCAGCCCTAGTTAGTGGCGTTAGGGTTAGTTAGGGTTTCAAAATTTAAAGTTTTAAAAGATGAATTTGCATACTTCAAGCTCAACGTTGGAAAGAATATCAATGCCTTAGGGTAAATGGAGTCAAAGTAAGGGCAAAGATCTCAGGAGGATTTAAAATTTAAAGACTAGAAGGTTAGGTTCTATGGTGTTGCAATGGTAGGGCCCTAAAATCAAAACCCTAAGGGAAGGAGGCTCATTCTGGTGTTGCTTAAGCAAGGCCTCATGCTCCTTCCTCTTTCTCTAAATACACTTGGCAAAACGGCTAGCTTCAAAGTACGGATCTAGAGGAGAAAAGTGTTGCAAGAGCAAGGATTTTCAAACCCTAGAAGGTTAAAACCCTAGGTGTAGAATTAACTAGGCCTAGGACGTCTCCTCTCTTCAACCTATACTTTAATGCTAACTCAGAAAAAGGGAAATAAGCGTAGCAACGGCTAGGCTATATCTTCCTTTATCAATGGATAAAACAAATTTCTCAAGCATGGGGACATATAGCAATGACCTACTAATGTGCTTGCTACCTAGGGTTTCAAGATTTAGCAATATAATAGCAAATGTAAGAAATTAAGCCTACAACCATTCATTTAAGAAGTTTTGCACGAGAAATTCACTTACATATCATGAAGAATGCATAATCAAACCCTAGTTGTAAACCTTCCATGAGAGAAACACCATATATGCCAAGAAGAATCCTCCAAGAAGAGTTGCGCCTCACTTAGAACACCAAAAATACCAAGCAAAAGACTAAATAATAGTCTCTCACAAGAAAGTGAGTTGTGTTATCTCCAAAATGAGGAGAAACGTCCTCTATTTATATCAATCCATGACCTTTGAATTAAAATTTAGGTCATTAAAACAACCGACAAGGCTGACTATAAAATTTACATTGTTTTCACATTAACTGCTAGAAAAATGTCATAATATGAGCAAAAAGAGGGACGTCAAGCCCTTCTGAGGGAGACGTTGGCCCTTTTGGGGGCAAATCAAGCATCCAGAAGCCAGACGTTGGCCCTTCTAGGGCTCCTCCAAGTGCCACACGTGCCAAATAGCTCCATCACACTGCCACACGCTCAAGATAATGTCCTGCTCTGTTGGGTGACGTCTTGTCCATCAAAGGCAAACGTTCCATCTGCAGTGGGTGATTCCCCCTAGGCCGGGCTCTGCCAAAGTGTCCTGGTGGAACGTCCTTCTGTCTTCTCGTGCTAAGGCTCATCATAATGTTGTCCTGTCTCTGCCATCCCGACAACCATCTGATGCGCTCTTCATCCCCATGGAGGTCCGAGCTAATCATATCCCCATGTGTACCAGTCCACTGGTACCTGTCCGTTGGGTATGGTCCTGCACATCAAAGACTTCGCCCTCCATGGGCTCATCAGTCCTTGGGATCATAGTAATGTCAATCATATTTCATCATTAAATTTATCAAATACATGCATAAAACCCCCAGCATATCCTCTAAGAGCTCAAAGACATTACACTGATCTACTATACAAAGTCGAAGAAATAGACATAACAACCTATTGGGCCAATATCAATAAGAAAAGGAAAGTTTCCACAGAAGATCATTCAGGCCATGTACATGAAGTGATATGATCTAAGGAGTGTCCAGTTATATTAAAGACCAGGGGTAAGTATTGTCCGTGGGTGCCTTTGTAGGAGGTAAGTTGTACCCATCATGGATGCACTTTTTCCAAGCCTCTATATTGCCTTTATTCTTTATTTATTGCTTTTTCTTTCTTTGTTACTTCAAGGTCTGACCAGAGGACACTGCCTTGGTGTGGTGACCAGAGCTGACATTGTTACCCACTGGTATTTTCACAGAAATGATAAAGCTGGCTCATGATGAGACCCCCTTTCCCTTGGCCATGCAACCAAAGGTCATTGCCCTGGCGTGGTGACCAGATAATGGCAATGTCATACTGATAGATACCTATGAACATAATGGGTCGGCTCGTGATGAGACCTCCCATCCTCTTGGTTAGGTCTTGTTTTTTGTTATTTTCTTCGGGTCCCTTTTGTTTCTTATCGAGAGGCCTTTTATTGCCTTCTCAGGGATCCCTAGGCGAAGCATCTCTAGGTTTTATTTCCTATGGCTTTCATCTTTTACCAGTTGCTTTTACCCCTTGGGCCTTTAGCCCCTTCTTCCCACAGGACAAATGTAACCCTCAAAGGTCATCCTAATGGCCGGACTAGGGGAATGGGATGGATATATGGGAGGTGAGATGTAAAGTGATAGTATGGTGGGAGCGGACAATGGCTCTGCAAATCCCCCCTAGTGGCTAACCAAAACCCATGGATATCAGCTTGTTAGGGCATCCCGTTAATTCCCCCAACAATGGTCAAGTGGCTTAGTGTAAGATTCAAGCAGTCGTCAGAAATGTGAGGAACCTAATGCATATATAAGAAAGTTATAATGATCAAACACGACACATACCATGATACCTGGACCAATTACCTCATGGAGCAAGAGTCCTCTCTGATGCAAGTCCAAGCCGATGGTGATGGAAGTTGTTGCTGCTGACAGGAGAAATCTGGCAAAGAAGAAGAAGGATGGGCCCTCCAGGGCCATGCTCAGGTCAATCATGCTCTCGGTACTCCATGTCTAGGACCTGTGGGCCTCGAGACATGAT
The DNA here is from genome assembly GCA_000966675.3 of Picea glauca. Taxonomy (NCBI): domain Eukaryota; kingdom Viridiplantae; phylum Streptophyta; class Pinopsida; order Pinales; family Pinaceae; genus Picea; species Picea glauca. Next base: position 415,532 of record JZKD02S2214956.1, read on the forward strand.
CTCCTAGTTATCCCTAGAAAACGGTGATAACACGCTGCCTATCCTTCATCGCGACGTGAAGTCCGGCAATATTCTTTTAGACTCCAACTTTGAAGCTCGTGTTGGAGATTTCGGCCTAGCCAAGCTCTTGCATCAATCCGATACGTCAGAATGTATGTCTTCAGTAGCAGGCACCATTGGCTACATAGCTCCAGGTAAATTGTTGTTTGGCTTGATTGCCAATTTTAGTAAAAGATCGCTCAAAAGTTTAATTGAGCTGCTAGCTTTCCGAAAGTCTATGGTCTGTTATTGTCAATTATAAACACAGTATGCAGAGCTGTTCTGTACTTCATTTTTTGGGATATGCAGACATGATTTAAGGAGCAAAAGCTGCCTAGTAGAGAGTAGAGGCAGAGCAGCGCGCATTATAAATAAAAGAAACTATGTATAAGTGAGAAGTACTTAATAGTATAGGTATTTCTTATTTTGCTTTGAATCTGCCACCGACCTTTCCTCTAAATTACGATTTAAGGTTGGATGTTGGATTTACAGAGTACGCGTACACTCTGAAAGTGGACAAGAAGACTGATGTATACAGCGTTGGAGTGGTTCTGCTTGAGCTGATCACGGGAAAAAAGTCAGTGGGGGAAAGCGAATTTGAAGAGGACATGAACATCATAGGGTGGGTGAAGAAGATGACCAATTCGAACAGAGAAGAAGTTATGAAGATTATTGATACCAGGCATATATTCTTAGTGTCATTATTGAAGTTATGAAGATTATTGAAGTTAGGAAGATTATTGATACCAGGCATGTATTACTAATATCTTCAAAGTTTTTAATTGTTAAACACCGATTTTACTTCATCATCCTAATTCTCCTTAGATTACACAAAAAAAATTCATGATCTTCAATGATTAAACTTGAAGACAATTCACTTTGGCCATAAATATCCACTTCTTCCTTCCATTTGTTTTGATTTTGTATAAGGAGGAAAAAACCCTAATTTGAACATCCCCAAATCCTAGATTGGGATTCGACCTTGTCTATGTTTGTAAAATGAAATTAAATTGGTATATTTCACATCACAATTTTTTCTCGGTCTTAGAGAAGGAAAAATACATATCAGCTTAGTCAGAGATATTTTATATTTCATATTGCTTGCTAGCTGCCAACCTCACAATTCTCAATCTGATCCACTACTCATATAAGAACATGTAATGTACTCTAGAAGGAAACCTACAAGATAATGCCTATAATGCAAGTCCATATGCCATTTGGACTTCATGTTCTTTAATCCTCAATTTGAGTTTGTATCCTCCAATTTGGTCTTCCATGTTTTCTCCTCATTTAGATACCGAGCCATTGATTCTTCCTGCATCTTATGAATTTCTTGTTTATACTGCTCCTTGTAGATTATACCTAAGTTATAAAGCTCTTGTTTCCCTTTCCATTTTTGAATATTAAGTTTTAAAGAGGCTATGGCAAGTGTGCTTGTACGTATATCACCCAAATTTTCATTTATTGCATCTAGTGTTGGCTTAACATGATCGAAATCATTTGATTTTGGATATTCAACGTTTGTACTATTAGGAGAAATTTATCTTTATACAACATTTAATAAGATGCCCATGTTGGATTGTGCGGAATTACTCTGTTGTTTAGTCTGCATTTTGCATATTTTGATCTTAAGTCTCCTATTTTGAAATTTTACCATCTTACTATGCCTGTGCCATTTCTTACCTTGTTTTTTGAGTACTATATTTTGTAACTTCAATTTTTCATTTTCTTCTTTCAATTATCTACCCTAAGCTTTCAATAATTCATTTTCGGCTTTAATGTGCCTATCCAATACTTCTAATTGTGTAATTTGTTCCTTTAACTTCTTTATATTTCTATATTTCTTTTTCAAACTCAAATTTTGTAACAGATAAGAAGATTAATTAGGTGTTACCTTTTGTTCTTGTGTATTTCCAATATCCTTTGGCTCTGTGAAGTCTTGACATGTCATCTCTACCTCTTGGAAGTCTTGACATATCATCTATTCCTCTTGCAAATTTAGAGTATAGATTTTTTAAAATCTTGTCCTCAACTTCTTGGGAGGGTTTTAAAAATTTACTTCTTGAACATCATCATTATATTCACCCAATGGTATACACTGATCTTCATATTCTATCATTTCGTTTTGTCCTATGACTTTTGGTTCATTTTCTTCCATACCCTTTTTCATCATCATACTCCTTGTGACCCTCCTTTTTACAATTGGGGTTTGTGAAGGAAAATGAACCCTTCTCTTATTTTGTACTGTTTTCCCCTTATCAACTTGAGTCTATGAGGAAGGGAAAAATAAACTTTTTTCTTCTTTGTTGTTGACAAATCCTCTTCGGATATTCCTTCTTACCTAAAATTAAACCCTCAATAATTAGTGTCTTTCAATAAGAGAAAACCGTTTTCTTCTTTTCTAGTGTCAAACTCTCATTAGCATGTGAAGAAGATGCCCCTTCACTAGTTTTGTTGCTTCATGTAGTTGGTTCGACCTGAAATCCTTTTTGTACCAGAAATTCAAAGAGAAAATCTTTTTCTTCTTTTCTAGTGTCAAACTCTCATTAGTGTGTGAAGAAGATGCCCCTTCACTAGTTTTGTTGCTTCATGTAGTTGGTTCGACCTGAAACCCTTTTTGTACCAGAAATTCATCATAGGTTAAGTCATATTGTCTCAATTTAACCATTACAATCAATTTTATCAGACCAGGGTGATATAGGCTTCATTCATTGTTTTTTGGATGTTTCTGCACATAGGTTGACATACTCATGAGAATTTTCTAGAAGTAATAAGGAAAATTAACCAATTGTCAGTCTTTTAAGAGAAACAATAATATAAAATGATACAAGAACAACAGACTGTACTTTCCTTCGCATGTAATGTACTTTTGTATGAAAAATGAAACATCTTTCCATGGATCGATTATCCATCTGCAAGGTACTTCCTTCGACCAATCAGGGGTGTGTGCTCTATTGTACATGAACTATTTCCAAGGATCTGACGCAATATTCTTGTTCTTGAACCATCATTCACCAGTTTGAGGAAGTCTTGTAGTTGCTGCAATAGAAGCCTCCGGGACGAGAATGACTAATACCCTTACATTTGCACTTGCTCCATGAAACGTTTATGCAAATGCCATTGTTATTTTATCATTATTCCCTTGAAAATTTTCAAAGAAGGTCAATCATCCACAATGTCAAATAATTTCCCTACATTTTGGATATGCCTCTAGCAATTCACTATATTCAGGTTCATAGTGAATAACTCCTCTCCCCATAGCTACAATTCCTCGATAAATAATGTGAGGAAAGGTGTTGGTTATTCCAAGTTGAATGATAGATTGCTAACTAGGGTTTTAAGAGATTCTGGAGACTAAATTAAGTTGCAAACATTATGAGGTAAATTATGAAAATTAGTCGTGGATTAGTTGATCGACTGTGATATAAAAATATTGCCTCCTATTTCATTATCCAATTCATGGAATAATGAATTGTAATTATAATAAGGTTTTGCAAATTGATAGGATATGGCATGCCATGATTTAATCATGACAAATTTAAAAATTATCATATGATAAGGTTTTGCAAATTGATAGGATATGACATGCCATGATTTAATCATGACAAATTTAAAAATTATCATAACGTTATAAGGTAATATAGGGTAAGGAGAATCGACTTAGGATTATATGGAAAATGTTGTTTTGTTAAAGAAATGTAATGTTAAGGGTAGTATGGATATATATATTCATGCTATAATAACATATTAATATAATTAAGTATATAATCAAGTAGTTCACATAGGTAGGTTAGTAAGACTGCATTTGTAAAATATTTCCAAAATAATTGAAAGCCTAAATAAGAAACCAAAGAAACTTGTTTTACCAAATTGATTCTAAAAACTTTGACATGTAATTCAAAATCTATTTTCTTGATTAGAGGGAAGTCCTCTTTTCATCTTCAATCTTTTGGACTTCTTTTAATGATCTGGTCTTCAAAATGCAAATATAACTTTAACTTTGATTTTTGCAATAAATAAAATCTCTGTAGCAACTGATAGGTTCAGTATAAATCTCAATTCCTATGCATTTTTTAGTACAATCCAACTTTGTTATAACAAAATTCAAATTCTGTACAATTTTGCAAATCTTGGAAGTTCCTGCAAAATTTGTAACAACTGTGAATCTGGTACTAAGCTACAAGATTTTGCAAAACTTGTAGCAATTACAGAACTTGACAAAATATGTTCTTTTTATTTAAACTTTGTCTTCCAGAAGTTGGTGTTGTGACACACACAACAACCCACTAAAGCTCTCGATTTGTAGTGGGTACCAATACTACCAAAATTTGGCAAGGTACTACTCTTCTTACCTTAATGGTTATTCACTTCTGAAATTGTTTTTTGTATGCAATCACCAAAATGAATTTGATGCAAAGTTTGTTAATACTACTCGAATTCACCATAATAGATCCTTTCTACATGACCCCATTATCCTTAAAACCTTTTTGGAACTGAAACCATGCTCAATGATTTTAACTCCAAATCTGTATTCACGTGACCTCAATTAGATATCGTCGACACTTGACTTCCGACCCACCACGATTTCTCAAATTTGAGAGTCCCGACGACGATGACTTAACATTGTCGTCGTCGATGAATCATTATAGAGACATGTCCATGGTAAGCTATTCGTTTATCCTAACGACGATATCTATGACACAACTGATCGCACAATTGTTAAAGGAGGTTTAGTCCTTAATATGACACGAGGGAGAGATGGGCCCCAAAACTCCTTAGTGTCTTAATGCATTAAAAGATGATATCTATGGAATAACACATGTCCATGTGGTAGTATCTTACTAGTCTTTCTCCCTTAAAGAAACATGTTGTCGTCGAAGAATATCAAAAAGAGGTTTCATACCCTTTACACTAGATCATCGATGATGATATCAATTGGGGTAGATCACCAATGATGATATCACTCGAGGTAGATCACCAAGGAAAATATTATTCGAGATAGATAATCAATGATATGTTCATATCACGACCCGAAGACCTGAATCGGCCAATCGCCAAATGATAACACCATGGTCTGTTAAAGGTTAATCCTTTGTAAATGAAACATTCACAAAAAAATTATATGAAGATAAAGGTAAATATCTATCATCGATTGCACAAGTGATGATAACATAAATCCCTAAAACGTCATCCCTACCCCTTTCACACTAGCACACCTTTCAAGAACATATATTAATAAAAAGAACATCGTTTTCAGAATTTTTGTTTATAATATTTACATGCTAAGTGAAGGTTTTTCCAATTTTCACCACCGACGAGATCAGAGAACTCTACTCCTGATTGATCCTTCCCCGATATCAATCCCATTGAAAAACTTTTCCCTCCTTAATCTATTGCTTCCACTACACGCTAACGGTAATAAACAATGGATCGCCTCTACGAAATTTAATGAAGAATTGTATGCCTCTGACCAAGTCGTAGTTGTAACACACGGTATTAATTGCATAATCTTTGGGAGAAAATTGATAATATAACAACATTATTAATGCATAATCGACATAAATCTGCCTGCAAAACTGCTAAGAACGAAACGTCTCTTCTCTAGAAAAGATGGGAAATTTTCTGTTGTAAGTTTCTCCTCTCAAACTAACAGATATGTATCTTGGAAATTTCTCTTATCCACTAAAAATACAAAGGTGAAGTAACTTTATTTTGAATAACAATTCATGCAGGTTGCAAAATCTCCAAGATGCGGACTAGAAGAGCAAAGAACTAGGTAGCCTCCATTCCTACCC
>JZKD02S2214956.1:421375-437728 GCA_000966675.3 Picea glauca
CTTTTTAACCCTTGCCACAAATCCATGGTTTGAAGAGTAAGAAATGTTGTTCCTGAGATTGATAATTTGTGTTTGTTAGAAGTTGAACTTACTAGGTTTATGATTAAATTTGCATATTGGACAATTTGGCCAAATTTTGTTTCCTTTTCACTAACCATGATGAAGAGGGAGGGGGAATTTAGAATTTTTGTGTTGCAAAAGTGGGTGAAATCCATTATCCAACATGGGGTGGACCCTACCAATAGTGTTGCATGGATCATATTTGATTTCAATGGCCATGTGCTAGGATTCACCATTGTTTATACATCAAATTATGTTGGCAAAGGGTTGACCCTTTGGGGTTGTCTTGTTAAAGAACTCCCAAATGAACATTGATTGATTTGCGGCAACTTCAAGAATGTGGAAACCCAAGAAGACAAGGAAGGTATTCTCCCTTTTGAATTTCTCTAATGGAACATTTTGCTTGGAATGCAATCAATCTAGACTCTGCAACTTTTACGACCCTAACAAGTTTCATAGAAAATATTCACCAAAGGTTTGGTTCACACAGTCTAACTTTGAAAAAGGGAACAAGCAGGTCCTAAAATGATTAGCTAGAGCAATGTTGTTTGATTAGGATTTCCTTTTCTTAGCCCATGAGGTAATTGAGGACTAGTTCAGGTAGGTGGAGAAATCATATTGTCTAATAACCAACCAATAGTCTTCTATGTTTCCTAGCGACTTGAAAATCCCAAGACATTCAAATCCCCATTTATGTTGAACACCTCTCATCTAAAGCATATTTCCTGTTTTGAAGCTATCAAAAGAATCTAGAACCTAAGTGTGAGACCGCAAAGTGACAAATGATGGGTTCTTGTTGGGAAAATTCATAACAAGAGTCACCACATTTCTTAGAGGCCATGGTAGGTAGTTAATGGTGGTCAAAAGATGAAAAATGAAATAGTCATAGAGGAGCTTGAGGGAATCTTAAGAATGCTCCAATTAAATGCGTTTAGTGACTCATAGCTCTAGGCTAGAGAAAGAAAGCCAAGTGATACGATTAAGGTTAATGAGACATATAAAGCAAGGGAAAAAAAGGGAAAAATTAAGCCCATACTCTATTGGCTTAAGACATGTGGCATGCTACTAAGGCCTTCTTTAAAGACCTTTGTTTTAAGAAAATATGTGGAGCACATTAAGGCCCTAAAAATTGAAGTAGAATTACTAACCAAGTGAACATTGAAAAATAGTTTGTTAATCATTACAAAATGTTTTTTCAATCATGTGGAATAAATAGAGGAAAAAAGGTGGACATGTAGACTTGTATTGATGTTGTTCCAAAAAATGTGACATAATAATAATAACGTTTGGGTGATCAAAGGATTTCATTGGATGAATTAATGAATTTCTTTACAGAGACAATTGATGATAAATATTGAGATAGAAATAGACCAAACATTAACCTAAACCAAAAACTTAGATATTCAAATTAAACACATCAAATTTAATAGATTTATAATTTGGAAAAATCTAATCATAAACAATAAAAAGATAATGAACCTAAATTTATGTGAGAAACAACTTGAAAGAAAGGAGAAAAACCATATAGTAGTAATAAGTGAAGATCTTATCTGTATTCATTACATAAACTAGTTATATCACTCGATGCATCAATCCTTTGATTCCAATACATTCTCAATAACTACAATCAGAGAAGGATAAATTCATAGATAGATCTCCTACTTATCACATTCCCTTTACTAATAAGTGGAAAATAGATTAATATAATCAACCTTATTCACTATGTTAGAGCTTGGTTGACATAATCCACGTTAATCACCTTTTAAGTATTAATTTGATGTTTATGGACTTGTTTTGGTTAAATGTTCTATTAAATTTCTTCAGATTTAAAGACCAATTTTTTAACAAGACTACATCAAGTCTTTCTTAAAGACAATTTCATGAATTGAATTTCTTTACTATAGGAAATATATAAAATTGTTTTTAATTTTATATTCAATGATTATATTTTATATTGACTTTGCTTTTCTTTTATTTACTTGTTTTTTTTTCTTTGTATTTTCCATTAAATTTTGACAAAGACTATATATTTTTTATAAAGTCTTTTTTAATTATATATATAATGATTACATTTTATATTTTCTTTGCTTTTATTAACTTGTTTTGTTTTCTTTGATTAGTCCATTCAATTTTGACAACCAATTTTTTAACAATATTACATAAGTCTTTTCTTAAAGACAATTTCATGAATTAAATTTCTTTACTAAAGAGAATATATAAAATTGTTTTTAATTTTATATTCAATGATCATATTTTATATTCACTTTGCTTTGCTTTTATTGACTTTTTTTTTTAATGTTCTATTAAATTTTGACAAAGACTATATATATTCTCTATAAAATCATTTTTAATAATTTATATATTTAATTTTTTTATATGTAATGATTGTTAGCCTTTTTCTCATATACAATTATTAAGTCTTAGTATGTATATTTTACATACTAGGATATAGTTGTTATCTTAAGTATGTTTCTAGATTCCTATATTGTCTCTTCCTACCTTATCTTCTGATGAGGTGTCGATACAAGAATAATGGAGGTGGTTTCATTATTGTATTATATATTTGTATCATTAAGATGAATACAATGTTGAGAATTATGGCTTGAGGTCTTTTCCATCAATCTTCTTGTCCTAATCTTCTTATGCTCAATTTCTTCAATTGGTATCAGAGCTTATGATCTTAGAGACCTGGTAACATCTTGGTAGTTTTCCATGGATGGTGAGATGCATCCAATGGTGTGAAGATGCACATGAAGAAGGAGGATCCAAAAGAATTAATCATGAAGAAGAGGCGCTGCAAGACAAGGACAATGAATCTGGTTGCAAAAAATTCAAGAGCACAAGAAAAGAAAGACCAATCTGATCGTTGATGACTCCACGATGGCGATAGAAGAGAAAGTATCCTCTCAGATCTAAAATCCTTTACGCAATGGAAATAAAGAGGTCATAAGTTTTTTGATCTAGCTTAATATGGTATTGTATATCTTGTTATCGTTATTCTCAAATTCTTGATTGTATATGGCATTAGATCTAGTACCTGGTGTGATTTGATATTTTTGATAGATGGCATGTTTGGTAGTTTGTTCTCACCATCTGCTCACACATCTCTTCACGATCTGTGTTCTATCTCTTGATTAGAGAAAGGATAGACATTGTCTATCATTACAGATGATCTGTGTTCTATCTCTTGATTAGAGAAAGGATAGACATTGTCTATCATTACAGATTTGCACCTTTCAGACTACGTTGATCTGATCTTTTCTCATTCACCATGGATATGTAGACAGTGATCTAGTCAGCTACAATATATATTAGGTACAGGAATTTCCCGTCGAATCGGAGCGATCTCAAGCATGGTTCTGTGTAGTCTCTCTCCAAGATGACTTTAATCAATATTGTTGCACAAATACAGAGTGGGTTCCTTCTGATGTCCCGGAGGGTTACCTAGCGATGAATCTCGGAACGAAGGCGTGATAATGATCCATATATCATATCGATGGCATACCTGCAGTTGCCCACGTTTTTTAACATGCCATAATTCCACGCGAATTTTTAGCGATCTCTCTTTCAATACGAGCACACTGAGGTTGACTGTCAAATTGTTGCGTTGGATATTACCCTAAAATATATTGCTTGTAAACCTGAATGGTGTGTGAAACCGTCGAGGCATTCGTATTACAGAGATCAAGCTGCCAAGGTGAACGACTCCTCATCAAACATAGAAAGAATGGATATGAGATAAAAAGGATAGTGATTCAGAGCTCAGGTCAACATGTTGGCTAGTGAGCCTTTTTCGCCATGGCTTAGGAATCGACGTGTTGGTAATCGATCTACCCAACAATTAGTGATTTGCAATCTATCTCACATAGATCTGCAATCTCGTTCGGAGCCGAAGGATCCCCCCAACATACCATCCATTGGAAAAAGGATCGGTCAACACCTCTGCCAGTTCATGGCCAATAATGTTGATCATCCCATCCACGACTACTTTGTTATTGGGTGATTTCAAAGGCTTGAACCCGAGCATGTACGAGGGGGCTGCGAATGGGTATGCACAAACATCGGGGCACTGCGTTCGTGAGTTCCGTACCCAGGCATATGGAAGGGTGTTCCCCACGATCGAGCGATCCATTCACCGAATCTGAGTGATCCAACCACCGATCCAACCAACTATCCAGCAACAACTGTAGTTTGTTTTTGGCACGAAAGCTTGGTATTAACGTGGCAGTCGCTAATTTTTTATTTTGATCTGGTTGTTATTTTTTTTTATTTGCTCTCAATATGGAAGTCACTCAGGATTCCTGCTCGTCCACCATCTAAAACGTGGCACATTCGTCTATAAACCAATGATTTGCCCAAATTATGTTCAAAGTTTGTTGAGATTTATCCAAGTTCAAGAGTGGTGTTCAAAGTTGTCCAACAAAATTTTGCTAGATTCACGTGCAATAAGTGAGCTATAAGGGAGTGTAGTAATGCATTTTATGACATTTTGTAAAAGGAGAAATAATTAGGTTGTATTTCTTTTTGTAATTTGAAGTAATTAGTTTACTTCAAAAAGGAGAAAGAATGACCGATACTATTGCATGAGTGGTGAATTAATTGGTGTACTCAAAGTAAATGTAAAGTGTTACATTTGATAGGTTGGTGGCATGATAGACTTTTCATTTGAAAAAGGTTTCTAGCAGAAGAGTAAAAAGGGAGCTCACCTCACAGTTTCATGTACCACTTCAATTGGTATATCCTTAATAAAATCTATGTTTTTTCTCCGTGTCCTAGATCCACCTGAAATTGAATAAAGGGATCTTAGGTACACCTTGTATTGTGTGCGATGGTGAATGATTCTTTGAATGTTTTCAAGGTGTTTTGTGTCGAGTTTTGACACTAAGCTTATGATTTACTCTACAACTATACACACATGGAATCCACAACAAGATAAGCACACAAATTAATGCCAGTGAAACACATACATTAAAGCACAAGTAATCAAGAAGCAACGAAGATATCAAATTGACAATCACATCAACATTGGACACATCAAGCACCTAATATTCAAGGACTCAAAATGTCATCAAAGAAGTCAACTTTGAAGATCACTTCAACTTCAACATCAACTACAAGTAATGTACTTGCAATAGTTCTTTTTGTAAGTGTCGAAATAAAATTGAGTTGAATTGTGATTTTCAGTGCATTCTCGGTTGAGCCCGACACCAAAGAGTCATTATAATTTTGAGTCGTAATTGACAAGATTGAGTAGTTTAACTCAAATCATTGTAATCAGTTTTTTGGATGCATTTTCGGTGGTAACCGACATCCTCAACTTCCTGGAAGCAAGTTCAAGTGAGCGAGAAGATCAAGTGAACGAGAATCGAGCGTGTTCAAATGGAGCGAAGTTGTGAATTATTAGAGTTACTGAACACTCTAATAAACACCACTGAAGACAACAAAATAATATTGAACAAAGCAACTCTTCAATAAGTGCTAACTTGTTTGCAAGTAACGGAAGCTAAAGTTATACTTCTTCAAGAACAATCCCATCTTTTGAATGACAAGTTGACAAAACTCAAAAATCAATAACAAATGAAGTTTTCTGAACTAGTTTTTGTTCAGAACAACCCTCTCTATGATGATGATGATAATGATGATCAACAGTCGATGAAGGAACAAATCAACAAGCCAACTTTAGAAGAAAATTCCAATGAAGATGAATCACAAGTAGAAGATGCCAAAGCACAAAGTGATACAACATGTATAAGTGAAAGTAAATGTGAAGCACGTCATCAAGTACAAAATGATCTTTCCAAGAGGATCATCAGACCTTGGGAAGAATTACACTTCAATAGAAATCGACATGGCTTAGGATATGAAAATCAAAATAGTTTTCATATTCCAAATTACTCCAAACCAATTTTGTTTGCGAGTGTTGGATTTCTTCAAGAAAATTCAACTTCACCTGTTCAAGTTCAACATCAAAATGATAAGTGCCAACATTGCAATCGAGTTGGTCACATGGAGAAACAATGTTTTGATCTCCATCCTTGTTAGAATTGTGACAAGAAAAATCATGCATCAGATAAATGTTCTAAGAGGAACAAACCCGCAAGATTGAAGATTCACTATGAGTGGATTGATCCTTGGAAATGGTCATAAACTATCAAAAGATTATATAAGTCTTACCAAAGAATACAATCTCGAGTAAAGACGTGTCTTGCACCAGATAGTGAAATGTGTATATAACTCCAAAGTGGTCCCCTTATGGTGTAGTTTTCGAGCATGGCCCTCACGGGATGAGATAACATGTGGTTAATTCCATATGCCCACTTTGAGTTGTACACAAAAATGGAGTAAAAGTGAAACCCTCATGCACCTTAAGGGGGGGAGTTCAAAAATTCAGTAAAGATGGTTAGTGAAACAACTTGTGGTCTCTCCTTTCAATTGACAAAGGGGGGAAATTAATGATGGAATTTATGATGGAATTGCAGATAGTTGTCATACTGAAAGTTTTGACAACAAATATGCCAAATGGACATCGAATTTCCCAGATGGGAAACTGCAGTCTACAGATGGTAGAATTTGGCAGAATGATGGTTCTATATTGAATCATACATTGGGATGCTGATTTTGAGAGCAATGATGTGGACATTTGGTTCACCTAGATGGTCATTGGACTTAGCAGAGGACAGATGGATCCTACTGCATTGCAGCGTGACATTGATTGAGTTGTCAGGCATTTTCATGGATGTGGCAGACTTGTAGCTAATTCACTTCTCTTTGTTCGCTCTCATCATATTGGAGTTCACATGAGTGAACAAATTGTTGACATTCTGGGATTTCTCAGAGCATCCATATTTGGCGGGTTTTCAGGCAGTTCTTCATTGTGGCTCAGCTCAGGAGTTTCAACATGAAGAAATGGAGATATCAGTTTATGCACATGCTTTGTTGGTGTTATTGCTCAGACTTATGATTGAGGGGGGGAATGTTAGCCTCTTTCTCATATACAATCATTAAGTCTTAGTATACCACCTTTGTATATTTTACATACTAGGATATAGTTGTTATCCTAAGTGTGTTTCTAGATTCCTATATTGTCTCCTCCTACCTTATCTCCTGATGAGGTGTCGATATGAGAACAATTGAGGTGGTTTCATTATTGTATTATGTATTTGTATCATTAAGATGAATACAATGTTGAGAATTATGGCTTGAGGTGGTTTCATTATTGTATTATATATTTGTATCATTAAGATGAATACAATGTTGAGAATTATGGCTTGAGGCCTTTTCCGCCAATCTTCTTGTCCTAATCTTCTTATGCTCAATTTCTTCAATGATCACATTTTATATTCTCTTTTCTTTTATTAACTTGTTTTGTTTTCTTTTATCAGTCCATCCAATTTTGACAAAAACAACATATTCGTTGGTTAAACAATTTGTGTTTATTAATTTGTATGGTTTATTAAATTTTGACAAAAACTACACATTATTTAGTAAAATTTAACTTCATGTTTATTTACTTGTTTTCCTTCAATAATCTATTAAATTTTGACCATACATAAAATTAAGTTTCTTTTTTATTGACTTGTTTTCATAAAAGCATTATTATTTTATATATTTGAAAATAATATATATCATGTTAACAATTTTATATTAAAAAAACTAAATTTGATATTTATTTATTTAAAAAATTGAATTTGATATTTATTAAATATTAAAATTATTGTTTATTTTATATTAAAAAAATTAAATTTGATATTTATTTATTTAAAAATTTAAATTTAATTTTAAGGTTAAATAAACTAATTTGGTTTTAGTGGATATTAATCATTATTATCATTAAATATTAAAATTAAAATTTATAAAAATTTATAATTAAAGAAATAATAAAATATTTATAAATTAAATTAAAAAAATAAAAATTAAAAATATTTTTGAATTTAAGATGAATTATGCCTTGGCGCGTCTTGGTATGACAAAACTTAAACGTAAGCGACAAATGGGTCTCATACGATTTAAAAAGTAAACTTGATAACATATGAGTTAGTTTGGCTACGGAATCGTCTCCCACTTACCAAGGATCCACATTTAAGATTAACATGGATTTAATTGGATATATCTAAAGACTAGACATAAACACATCAGTATTGGTAAGTTAGTTTGGCAAAGGAATCTTTTCCTAAGAATTTAGAGTCAAGGTTAAATATACCTGTGTTAAGAATTTAGAGTCAAGGTTAAATATACCTGTGTTAAGAATTTAGAGTCAAGGTTAAATATATCTGTGTTATTATATTTAAAAAGTAGACTTGATAACACATAAATTTTATTGAGTTGGTTTGGAGAAAGAAATTTTTCCACCCATCAAAAATCTAATTTAAATATTCTTATCATAATATGATGAAATAAACTTGATTAATAAATTAATAATACAATTATTATTAATCAAATTTAAACATTTCATAATTAAATTTAATATTTATTAATTAAAATATAATATTTTATTTTATATTAAATCATACTTTTAATTTATATATATTTTTAAAATTATTATTTAAAAAATATAAAGTTATATAGAATTTAACCATGAATAACATCAATTTGGTAGGCGTCCTATGTGTACATAATAACCATATGCAATAAGTTAATAATTATGTCGAAGACATTCTTTAATGTTAGGCTTTTAGAAAACCTGTCCACTGGTTGACAGGTTTTCTAAAACCATATTTTTATGGTCTTTTCGCAATAAAACCCAACCAGGAAAACCACCTTATCCCTCCAACTGTCGGCCAAGAAAAACCACCTTATCGCTCCAGCTATCATGCATTTCATTTATTTTCGGATTAGGACACGCTTTTATTTATGTTGGTCAGTGTTTATTATTGATGTGTTTGCTTTTAATACTTCGGCGACATCTTCCACGCAAGCTTATGACACAGGCCAAATGCGCACACAATATGCCCTTCTCGAACCTTCTGGGGAGATCTGTACCAAGCTGAGGGTTCGCCCACCCGACTCTGAAATCCCGATCCACATAATGTAGCACTTATTGTGGTCGACATGCATGTTTACTTCAAGGAGATGACTACTCCCATTTTGGCCACGATTTGTCAAACAATCGATTACTGCCGAGCCCAAAACATTCCAGTCGTCTACACACGTTACTCCCACAAGGACCCTTCCGACTATTGAATGCTGAGAGAGTGGTGGCCGAATGGTGACCTTCAAGACGACATTCTGAGGGCGGAGCTACCTCTCGAGGTTCGATCCCGTGACCTTAAAAGTTTTTTCTTTTTAGAGATATATATATCTTTTATCTCACGGTACAATTACAACAAAATTACAACAAATGCTTTAATGGTTGATGGCTTGGATGCAGGTCGACTGAAAGACTAGTGACAAAATCGTTCACAAGCATACTTACAACGGATTTTATAACACCGATCTGGAGAAGTACCTGCAAGAACAGGGGAAATCTGAAGTGATTATAACGGGAGTGATGACGAATATGTGTTGCGAGACGACGGCTAGGGATGCCTTTAATCGAGGGTTTAGAGTTTTCTTCTCCACTGACGCCACTGCAACAACAAATAAGGATTTGCGTTCTGAGGTTAACGCATTTTTCAACATCGCTCTAGGATTCGGTATCTGTCTTCATTTAATTTACCAACACTGGTTTTGTAATGTTTTTTTTTTTTTGTTACGTCTAAAGGTGTACACCTATTAACAATGGGCACAATTAATGATCTTTTAATCTTATTTAATCTTAAACTATAATTTGATAGCTATGCATTGAAAATGCTGGCATATTCTTAGTTGTTCTCCAAAATCAATGGGTCAGATTTATTGTTCATAACTTTCTTGCATTTATCAAGGCATCCCTTAACATGTTTACTTTTTAACATTTACCTAATCACATTAAAAAATTATTGTAAGGATATGTAATTGCCATGTTTAAATGATTAAATAAGATTAAACCACGTTCTGCTTCTGAACCAGTCTGATACCCGATTAAGTAAGATTAAACCACGTTCTGCTTCTGAACCAGTCTGATGCCCACTCGTTCCATTTATCAAGCCAAACGTTTCATATTACTTGTTTTGAAATCCCAGAAACAATGAAGTAAACAGCGACTTTGCTGCCCCAATAATTAAAACGTTTTAAAAATACACTGGATTTTTATGCCCTCGGGTGCCCCCCGCTTGTTTTGAAATCCCAGAAACAATGAAGTAAACAACGACTTTGCTGCCCCAATAATTAAAACGTTTTAAAAATACACTGGCATATTTAATACACGTTTTTGTATGGTGCTGGTAATAAAAATGAATGCGCGACTGTCGCTTTCAAAGTGAATATGAAGCCTAAATAGGCTTTAAAATATTCATGTCGCTTAAAATATTCATGTAGTCAATGCGTGACATCCAATCATCATGATAATAAGCCTGAAATGACCTTAATTATATTAAAATAATTGTATTTGCTATCTTTGAACAAAACCCTAATTACAGTTTATTTTAGGGTTTGTAGATTTATTATGCCTTTAGGCATTCATCAGCCACATAATTGTGGCTGTGCTAGTGATTTAACACAACCAATTTTTTTTGTGCAAATTGGTTTCGAACCAGAACGTGTCTCGAACCTTCTCGGTGGAGGGTTCGCCCACCCGAAACTGCTTCTTACGACCAAGATGAATGTCGTGCGACTGCGATCCACTTGTTGGAATCTGAGGGGATTAGCAGCTCGCGTTTTGGAAAAAAGGGTTTTGGAAGGGGGACAGAGCTGGAGAATTGATGAGCTGGTTTTGGAATATGAGGGGATTAGCAGCTAGCGTTTTGGAAAAAGGGTTTTTGGAAGGGGGACAGAGTTGGAGAATATAGTAAGCAAGCTTTTCTCTTGTCTTTTTAAATGTAGAAATCTGCTCAAAAAAATATATATAAATTTTTCTTTTATATTCTTTAAATAAATAATAGATTTTTTTGCTCTGAGAGTAGGCGCAAGGTACTTTCACGGCCTGCTTGCTGTTCATGTCCTCTGCAGCCGGACTCGGTCGCTATTTTTGTGGATTTGATCGTGTACACCTATTGTGTTGCGATGGAATTTGGATCAGGTGAAACAAGAAAATAGGATTCCCGTCTGCCCTTAATCTGATGAAATACGGTGATACATGAAGACAGAGTTTTCATTGATCCGAAGCTTTCATTGAAATTTCAAAATTCTGCATCAATTTAAATCTAGCAAAACCCTTGTTGGTAACATTTCCACTGTGTATTAAATTTTTCCTACATGAATATTCAGATGATTCATCTTTAAGATTACGCCCAAAAATTGTTTTTGTCTACATGAATATCCCTGCAGTTTGTTGGGAGCTTTATAATGGCCATTAAATCGTTTTATTTTCGATGATCTTTGTCGGAATTTAGTGAATCATCAAAGACAAAGATCTGATCGAATCAGACTCTTTTTGGATTGTTTTGGTTTTGGATTGTAAGCAACCAAAACTCACGGAAAAAACTGATCGAATCAGACACTTTTTGGATTTTTTAAGGTTTTAGATTGTAAGCAGCCAAAGACCAGGGCAGGGTTTCGCCCATGGTTAAACTGTGCTGCAGTGAAATTACGATTCTCGATAGAATTTTCCAAAAATGTGTTTGGCGCTGAGAAAGAGGACCATGGTTTTCCTTTCATGCAGTGTCTTTTGAATTACCACGTGAACACATAACAAGACAACCCCAAAGGCATGCGTCTCACATGATTCATTAAAAAGAAAGAAAGACCAGTCAAAACCGACTTTACCTGCCTCACCTTTGCGTGAGCAGCTCTGTTTCCATTAATTTATTTCATCTGCCTCATTAAAGTTTTCTCTCCTTCCCAAACAATAATCACCCACACTTGTTACGGTTTTGAATCCTCTGGATCAGAAGCCGTCGTAGGACTTTGGTAGCTCGAGCTTAAGCTCGTTCTCTGCTTGGTTTTTTCTGGCGCTTTTCAGTAATGTCAAATGCATTGGGTTTGTCACTTGATGCAGTTTTACTGATCTCCTGCAGTTTTAGTCGGATATGTAGATTGCCCAGACGAGAGAAAGGAGAGTTTTAATGCTCAACATTTTTTCTGAAAGAAGTGGTCAACGGGAGAGGTAAAGGCCTCTGAACGAGAGTGCATTCATCAAGGCTTCATCTGAGTCTCAAGGTTTTTTTCTTTATGATCTGATTTATTTAAGTGCTGAAGCAGAGAAGACTAAATTACTAAATTCAGAAAGAGAATGAGAACACAATATTAATATCTGTAAGAGTTTACAAGAGGAAAAATATTGTTGTCTGCTTTGTTAGTTGTCTTCTATTTTAATAGTCCCTAGGGTCATGGGACTGCAATGAGGCCAAGGGTAAGTGCAAAGATCTTGATGATCGAAAATTCGCAAGTAGCCACAAAAACCCGGCAAACATATACTATATAAAATAAAAAAGAAACTGAATCCTTAGACAAGGAAATGCAATAGCCAGAAAAGGAAAATTTGAAACATGTGAGAAGAAAATTTGAGAGCTAAGAGAAAGAAGCCTAGAAATTACATTTGAGAAGAAAATATAAGATGTATAAATGTTTTTAACCATATTTAAAAATAAAAATTAATTGGGCACCTGGAGAGACGTTGGCCTTCAGTATATCATGTATGCAACTCTGGAAACTGTTTCGTTCCGTGTTGTTTGTATGCCATTTGGCTTCTCGCGGTTGCTGCTTTTATTAGCAATTCTTACACATTCTTAACTTCACCTCCGACCATTTTTTCATCTTATTTAAACAAATTATGAGTGAACTAAACAAATTTACTTTGCGGTTTGAGGAGAAGACTTACACAGTTGCTATGAATCGGGTGTGTTACTCAATTGTTCTGACAATTTTATTATGAGGATAGTAGATTTGATCAATTTTTGTTATCTTACCTATAGCAGTTATGCTATAATGAGTAGTGAACTGGGATTCTTGTTTGGTTAGAGTAGTACGTCCAATTGGATTAATGTTGAGATCAGAAGTTCTTATGTTCTAGTTTTGCATCAGGTCTATTAGACTTCTGTACCTTGAAAATATGCATCAAGTTCCATAGCTCATGAATTCCGGTGCTCCAAGAGTTCTCCCCGATATCATATACATACTCTTGTTTGTTTCAGCCTCTGATACCAACAACAACGTGCCCATCTATAGTATGATCCCTATGCACTACTCTCCCTATATTTGCGCCACTGTCCTCATGCTCATGAACTGGATCTTCAAATTCAACATTATTCTTCTTGTTATTCTATGCCCTTTCCTTTTTAGTCAATCCCACATATTTTCTTTCATCCCTGTGCCCAAACTGTGGTGAATCAACCTAGTTCACTATGTAAACATCCAATATAAATAAGACAATATGCAATAATCCATTAAGCATAGTAAATATGTTTAATAATAATTGTATAAAAATGAATAATATATAAGATGATCTAGAATGAGGATGAGGGCTTGTATATATACCCATGCAGGGTTGCCCTTTCATAAGAGACATGACTTTTCATGTCATGCCTCTTCATAATTAATTATTACTTTTCATGTCATGTCTCTTCATAATTAATTATTACTTATTAGTTATTTATATTTACATATTATATATAATTATGTTTGTTACATTGCCTGCCCCTTAGAAATGCTTTGTCCTCAAAGCATGTTTTAAGGAGAGGCTTATTTCTTTGTTCTGGCTTGCAATGTATTCGCAATATATTGCAATGTTTTTGGTGTTGTTAAAATTGATGATACCATATGATATGAGTGACAAAGAGTTGAGCAGAACTATTGAGTTGTGAAAGAATCTGCCCACCCTAGTTCGATCTTCTGCGAAACTGGGTGTTTATAGGGTTCTCGTTTTGGATAATATTGATATTTTAATTAGTTAATATATCTACTCTTATGATTTGAATGTTGAGAGGGAGTTCTCATAACATAATTTCCCTTTATCATCCTTGTAGAATTTTCTTCTTTTGACTTTGATATATGATTTTCTTCATGCGGCGATGGTGCATTGTGAATGGCTGAATTTTGATTAGTAAGTTTTCCTAGATCTTCCATCTTTTGTACTACAACATCTTTATATGTTTTTTCTTCAACTGGATTGGCATCTTCTTGAGCTTTAATGTCTGGATTTTCAAGTTTTTCTTCTTTTGATTTTCTGATTTGTTCTAGGAGCTCGTGATTGAGGCTTTTTGAACGATAATTTTCTTCATTTTTTTTCTGATAGGTTCTTCTCGCGTTCTTGATTCTCTTGTTCCAACTTCTGAACATATTGTTTTTGAACCTTTGACTTCTTGATCTGTGTAAGTAGTTTTTTACTGTATTCTTTTAAACGAGAAATTTCTTTGCTTTTATCCTTGATACCTTCGTCAAATTCTTTTTGCATTGTTTTTTTATTTTCTTGAAGTATCACTTCCGAGATATCATTAAAGTCTTCTGTTGTTACAGAATCTGGCTCCGATGTGGTGTCTTGTAATGTTATCATTTTCTCCTTATAGGGGAATGTCACAAACTTTTTCTCGATGTTTAGTATGAAGGTACCTAGACTTTTAAACCAGGGTAATCCGATGACGATGTCAACTTCTTCCTGATACATAGTTGTAACATAGAATTGAGATATATACACATATTCATCAATCATCACTTGTAACTCCTTAATTCGAGAATAATCTTCCTTTTTAATTATATTCATCTTTGGAGTTACTAATTGATTTGCCAAATCAATATTCATGTAATTTGCATAATAGTCCAAGCTAATAACAATGTTTACCTCTATTCCTTGAATATTTCCCTTTAATGTCGAAAACCCACAACATACGGTTGGACAACCTTCATAAGTAAATCTTTCTTTTTCCTGACTAGACTCCATTCTGCTTCGTTGATAATTTATGATAAATAATATCTTGCGTAACTTTTTTAATTGATAATATCAATTATCTTCCTTAAAATTCTTCATATATATATATATATATTACTTTTCTTCAATTCACCTTCTGAATACAAGTTTCTTAAAAATATATATATACTTTTTATAACCTTTTCTTTCAATTTAATAATGATGTCTTACAACCTTTTAATTCACTTTTTAAACTATAATTTGATTGAATGTATATATAATCAATATATATCACCCCTTTTCTTTTTCACCTTATAATATATCTTATAGTTTTTTCCTTTTAAAGAAAAAGGCTTTTAAATTGAACATGCGCTTCTATTTAAATTGTGTTTCATTAGAGACTTTTAAACAATTGCATAAAATAAATGTTTTAAAACGGTACTAATCCCTTCTTGGAGATGCCTTAACCTTAATCTGTGTTAACCTGAATTGATGTGCTCATTGGTCGCGACTTCTTCTCGGGCTTTAATGTTTGCAACCACTAGATTTTGAGTTGTCAATACTCTCGACTTGGCTGGCTGAGATAATACCTAATTCCTTGTTGACTTGTGTGCAACTAGAATTATTTACCTATGCGGTTGTAGATGGACTGAAGGAAAATACGGGAAATCGTGTATAGATGCGGAGGGTATGGACAAGAATCGTGATGAGGGTTTGTGAGGGAGTGAGAACGGAATTCTGGTGTGCTTGCTCGGATCTGTGTGTATTGGTGGTAGGGTGAGGGCGCAGTTGGGGGTTGTAGTATGGTGGTGGGGCAAGCGACAGATTTGTGAGGAGGTTGCGGGATGGTGGTAGGTTGTGAGCGGGGTTGGAGGGAACGAGCAGGGGAACAGGTTACAGGGGAAAGGAAAGGGGAAGGGAAGGGGAAGGGAAGTGGTTAGTTGTGTGTGGAAGGGGGTCAGGAGGGCTGCGGGAAAGGCTATGGGGGTATGGGGAATGGGACAACGGGTGTGGGGGAGGGGTGGGGACAGGTCGTGGGGAAATGGGGAGGGGTCACGGGGATGTGAGGGAGCGGGGATGTGAGGGATACGGGAGAGGTTACGGAGGTGTACGAAGGTGTTTGTGTATACGGGTGTGTGCAGGGTTTTTTATTTTTTATTTTTTATTTTTTTTGTGTGTGTGTTTAAATATATATTTCTATTACTATTTTTGTTTTTTATATTTTTGGCCAAAGGCCTGATTGGTGGTCAAAGACCAATTTTCTCAAAGAAACTCTGAAATGATGGAATTGGCTAAAACTCAGATCAGACAAGGTCTGATAAAGAACTGGCCAAAGGCCGGGATCAAGAAAACAAAGCTTTGATACCACTGTGGTGAACCAACCCGGTTCACTATGTAAACATCCAATATAAATAGGATAGTACGCAATAATCCAT
>JZKD02S2214956.1:446907-461327 GCA_000966675.3 Picea glauca
TCACAGGTTCTATCCCCCTACCAAACATATTTCTTGAAGATTTTGTATTGACATATAGTGAAAATGAATCGTCACAACCTTTGAGAGGACGATTCATAAAATATATAGACAAAGGTTTTTAAGCAGGAGACATAATCCAAAGGATAGAACAAAGTAAATTAGCATTAGAATACAATTTGACTGAAGTGCGATGACAAATTAATGTATTAGTTGAATTGAACACTCAGATTTCAACTCCTCGAAGTAAGACCATTTCAACTTCCCAATTTATTTGTAATCAAAATATCGCAATAGTCCCAATCCCTAAAATCCCAAAAAAAGCCACAATGGGCCTCAACCATATTCCCATATATGAAGGTGACGAAGATGCCAAATGACATTGGTTTGTTTGTGAGAGTTTTTGGGATGTAGTTGACATTACCAACAAAGATAAGAAAATGGCACAATTTGGTGATGTGCTTTGAGACAGGACCCTCACTTGGTTCATGAATTTTACGGACAACCAACAAAGATCAAAGTCATGGATAAAGAAAAGGTTTCTCACATTATTTAAGACACAAGATGTAATCCACCTGGTTGGGAAAAATATGAAAGAAATCAAAGAAAGTCTGGGCGAAACCGTTTGAAAATATGACAAAATATTCAAATATCTATTGATTCAAATTTATTATGCAATAGAAGAAAGGTTACTTGTACAATGGTATGTGGCAGGATTCCTACAAAAAAACTAAGTTCCCCAACAAATGCATGCCATTAATTATGAAAAAAATATCAACACATAGAAATTGATGATGAAGGATCATATAATTTATCAACAATCGAAAAAGGGTTAGAGGAAAAGCTCAAAGAATTGCAACAATCTATAAAAAACATGTCCATTTCACAGAATGAACTATGGTGCACCATTTTCTCTAGTGAAGGACCTACAAAGGACTAATATAAATTCTGTGATGCATTGGATCTAGATCTCTGACATATCCAAATAGAAACATTATGCGATATCTATGAGAGCATGACAAATCATGCAACGAGGGATTTCCCACATAACTTAAGAAATTCCTGACAAAAATGATGCCATATCTTTTGTTGATGTTTTGGTAGCAACAATAGGTATTCCCTCCTCGAAAACCTTTCTTAGAGAAGAGGAAGATTCCAGAAGTCAAAGGAAGACCATTTAACAGTTGAAGAATAACTAGGAAGAGAAGTCGGCCCATCGGAAAAAGATAAAGTGGAGATATAATTTCCAGGAAGAGAAGTCAACCCATAGGAAAAAGATAAATTCAAAATAGAATTCTAGGAAGAGAAGACAACCCTAGCTAATTGACTTGAAGGCTATAAATAAGGTGACAACTTGCTCATTTGTTCACTCACCCACTTAGATATCTCACTCAAGAAGAAGGCACAAGTCTGAGGCAAGAAGAAGACACAACTACTGCAACAACTGGGGTTCTTGGCTATTCTTGGTGGTTTCTCTTGTGCGCTATCTCTAGGAGAGGTTTGCTAGCTTTGTGTGGTGTTGCAGTTGTTTAACCCTGCTAGGGTTTGTTAAGTAAAAGAGATAAGTTATTGTATCAGGGTTTCTTCATTATAAATTTTTCTCTTGTGAAGAAGAGTTTTTTCATGATTGGATTGTATTATCAGAAATAATCTATCTAAGAAAGGTTGGATGGTTTTTTCCCTAGGTTTGGGGTTTTCCCAGGATAAATCTTTGTGTCTTCTTGTGATTTTTTTTTTATGCTGCTTATATTTTCAGTATATCGTTGTTAAATGCAAAAGAAGATCTAAATTCCCTGGTAAATATATTTCTCTAAAAATTTAAGAAAAATATAACATGCTATCAGAATTGGTTACCTTCAAAACAATTTAACCATTGGAAGGAAGATCATACTTTGGGATTTGTTGTTGCACCTTGCCGTTGCATAGTTCTATTTTGTCAAGGTCGTTGAGAACTTATTCCAATTTTTTTGGGACTAACTCCACTTCAAATAAACTTGCCTAACCCTAGCGCACATTTTGAAACCCTAACGTTGAATTTTCAAGAAGGTTAAATTTTGAGATTTTCAGGCCTAGGGTTTCTACCAGTGAAAATGATTACTAGTATGAGGGTTGAGGATAGTCTAGATGGAGCAGGCAATTTCAGATCATGGAATCATAGGATACTACTCATTCTAGAAGAGAATGATCTCTTGGATCATGTCAAGCAAGTTCTCCCAGAACCAGAAGAAGAAGACGCCAAGGCAAAGTACAAGAAGAATGAGATCGAGGCTAAAAGGATCTTGATAGATTCAATAAAAGACCAATTGATTCCCAATGTATCAGAATTGAAGACACCAATGGAGATGTTTTATGCCTTATCAATATTATATGAAAGAAAGAACATAATCATGAAGCTAACCCTAAGACATCAACTCAGAAACGTGATGATGAACAAGTCAGATACAGTTTCCACTTACTTCATGAGGATTTCATAGATCAAGGACCAACTATAAACTAGTGGATATTCAATGGATGATGTCGAGCTTGTGACTACAACTCTTAATGGATTTCCTTCTTCTTGGGACGCATTTTTTCAGGGAATTTGTGCAAGAAGTAAATCTCCCAAATTTGACAAGCTATGAACAGACTGTACCCAAGAAGAATCAAGATGGTGTTGTCGAAAGAAAGAATCGAACACTGAAAGAAATGGAAAATTGTATGATTCATTCCAAGAACATGGCACCTTCCTTTGGGTTGAAGCAGTAAATTGTGCAAATCACATTCAAAATAGGATGCCTCATCAGGCGATACTGCATAAGACTCCAGAGGAAGCTTGGAGCCATGTTAAGCCTAATGTCTCCACTTTTAGAGTATTTGGCAGTCCAACATGGGCCTTAATACCAGTTGAAAAGCACAAAGTTATGGAGAAGAAAATCCAACCATTGATATTCGTTGGTTATTGTGAGGACATGAAAGCATATAGGTTATTTGAACCTATTACTAAAGAAGTCTTATTTCGATGAGTTGTCCGTTTTGATGAAGGATTCAAGCCCACATCAAATCCTTCTCCATATTCATATTGTCATGTAGAAAATGGTATTGAACATGTTGACAATTTTTCTTTAGAAGATGATTATGACCCTTTTGAAGTTCAACATCAATGACGCAGTGCCCTACCTAAGCAAGGTTTGTTTGACCTCCTAGTCTTTGGATCTTCCAAATTCCCGAGCCAAAATGGCTCTTTAGTTCCCATTGGAACCTTCAATGCATACAAAACCACAGGTACTTCTAGAAGTTACGCCCACGTGAACAATCACTAGGCATAAACCTCCACTCCTCGTGACCACCGGCGTGACCACAAACTTAACCCCAAAAGGTGTTTTGCGTTTTGCGATTTCGGGACTCCTACTATGATTCACTCTGACTCTTTCGATTCCCAAAAACCCGAAATGGGCTAACGGTCCCTAGCTCCTCTCTCAAAGTCTTCAACCATGTGACCTCCATTCAAACCCTGGGGCCTACCTCTGAGCGTGTCAGGATTTCGCGTATCGGGGATTTGCGAAAAGGTTACCTCCCTTTCTCCTGAAGTGTGAACCCACAATGACTCTATAGAAGATAGACAATCCTCGTCTCCCATGATCTGACGTTCCATGTCCCTCCTTCGTGAATAGATATTTTGTGACTTACAACTTCCAAGTTACAACTTCCTCCAATCTTCCAACTCCCGAAATGTCGATATTTCGGAGCGCCAAATCAATGGGTCACACTCTTCTGGATCTGATGACTACTATCCCTCTTGAGCTTATGAGTGTTGAATGAATCTCATCCTTATCCTCTCCCGCAGATCTAGTAGATCCAACGGTCCACGAAAAATGGTGTTCCCCCTTAGGGAATCCCAACAGTCCATCGAGGTTCTTGATGGTTTCCTCGCCAACTGGCTTGATGTCTTTCCTCCTAAGCTTGATTTCATGAGGTGACTTCGACCATCATCCTTGCTTTGAACTCTTGGAATTCTCTATCCTTCCTGAGCTTATTCCTTGATTTCAAACTCAAGGATTCTAAGGAATCCTGCACGCACTCCTTGCGGCCTTCACAATAACCTCTGGTTATTTGAACCCTCCAACTCTACGCACTCCTTGTGACATAAGTTATTCAACCACTCATTTGGGTTGGAAAAGTCTAAGATTTCAATTTGGCCTGCACACACCTTGCACGACTCTGTGCTATAGTTTCACTTTTACTGGTATAAGAACAACGGTATCCCTCCTGAGATTTTCTGAGATAAACTCAGAATCTTGTTGACGCACTCCTTGCGGACTTTCACTGCACTCCTTGCAGGAATTCTCAGGAAGAGAAACAATTTAAACTTATACTCTCCCTCTCATAGACTTCATGCATTCAACATGAAATCATAGATACACACACAACATTGAAACAAATGCATAACAGAACATATAAGCAAACTGTAAACATACCATTCAATAGATGCAAACAATAACCATAACAACACTATGAAATTGGATCAAAGCATTCTTATATTAATTCAAGTGCTTCTATACATGGGTTCAATAGCAACAACTATATGCTCATACAACTTCTTCAATCTTTGTTCTTTTCTACTCTCCCATGCTCTCTATCTCTTCTATCTTACAATGAGAATAATGATACAATACAATACATATGAGAGAGCTTTCTTGACTTTTCCCTCCTATCACTCTAAGCTATCTAATCGAATTAAAGACTACATCTACTTTACATTTATTACACTGAATGCCTCTAACCGAAAGATGAGAGAAAACTTTCAAGATCTTCATTACAATCCCCAAACCATAAAAGAAAATGTATCTTTTCCAGATATTACATTAATGTTTCATCTTTCAAATTCAAAACGTCTTCAAAATGCGTGCTAGTGCATATCCAACTATATTCCACTTGTGTTGCTTGCGATGCTCCTGCATCATACTCCTTTGGCTGAAAAATTCATGGACTCTTGCACATGAGCTCCTGCACCGTCTGTACATGTTTTTAGATATCTGTTTCACTTTCCCAACTAGGATTCCTCAATCAACTGTCCTTTCCACTTTACCAGATACTCAAGATATGTCTTTCTTTGGGTCTTCTTGCTAACTCTCTGATCAATGATCTTTTCCATCTGCGACTTTTCAGCTACATGAATCTATTTGACCCATTGAATTTCCTTCTGACTCTCTACTCCTCTTGCTTCATCTGCTTTGTAAGGATACATATCTACTACGTTGAATATGGGTGATATACCCACACCATCTGACAATTCTATCTCATAAGCATTTGCCTCAAATTTCTGTAAAATCTTACATGGCCCTATGTTTTTCATCTTCAGTTTATTATATGTTCCCCTTGGGAAACTTTCTTTTCTTAGATGTGCTAAGACAAAATATCCCACTTCAAACTGAAGCTCTCTCCTATGTTGATCTTCTATGCGCTTGTATTCCTGGCTAGAACTCTGCAACCACTCTTTAATCTTATTGTGGAGCTCCTGCATATCTGCTGCAAAATATTCCGCTCCAACACTTCTAAACTCATTCTGCTTTAAGTCTCTCAACTCAGATACTCTTGGATGCATTCCATACATTATTTGGAATGGGCTCTGTCCTGTGCTCTTGTTAGGTGAGTCATTATATGCAAATTCCACTTGCGGCAGAATCTAATCCCACTGACTGTGATGTTTAGTAACCAAACTCCTCAATAAATCCCCCAAAAATCGATTTACTACCTTAGTCTGTCCATCCGTCTAAGGGTGATATGCTGAGATAAAATATAAATTCATTCCCACCTTCTTCCATAGTGTCCTCCAGAAATGACCAACAAATTTGGTATCTTTGTCTAAACAATACTCTTGGGTAAACCATGAAGTCGAACAACTTCTTTGAAAAACATATTTGCGATGTGTGTTGCATCACTGGTTTTCTGACATGGAATGAAATGTGCCATTTTTCAAAATCTGTCGACTACCATGAATATGGAATCATAACCCCTCTATGTTCTCAGTAGTCCCAACACAAAATCCATGCTTACCGCTTCCCACGACCTCTCTGGTATTGGCAATGGTTGATACAACCCTGTATTCTGTCTTTTCCCCTTTGCGTGCTGGTAAATTCTACATTTGTTGACAAATTTCTTGACATTCGTTCTCATTCTGGTCAATAATACAAACTGTTCAGTTGCACAAATGTTTTATCATGGCCGAAATGTCCAACTAATCCCCCACTATGTTTTTCCTTTAAAAGGTTTTCTCTCATAGAACTCTTTGGGATACATAACTGATTTCGTTTGAACAACAGTCCATCCTGAATCAAGTATTCAATCCACTAGCTTCTATCTCTTAAAACATGATTCTCACATGCTTCATAAGCGTCCTTGAAATCTGAATAATTTATGTACATGTCCTTAAGGTTATCAAAACCTAAGGTCTTCACTCGAAACTCCTGCAGAATCAAACATTTCCTACTCAATGCATCAACCACCTTCTTAGCATTTCCAGAAATGTGATTTATAACAAAAGTAAAGTTCTGCATATATTCAACCCATTTTCCATGTTTCTGGTTCAATTTCTCATGTCTGGTTATAAATTGTAAATCATGTTTGTCGCTATACAAAATGAACTCTTTTGAAACTAGGTACTGCCTCAATTTCTTCAACGCTTGTATGACTGCATAAAAATATTTATCATACATGGAATATTTCATCTTGGTCTCGTTCAACTTCTCACTGAAGTATGAGACCGGTCTATTTTCTTGACTCAAGACTGCTCCAATCGCAAACCCACTTGCGTCACATCTCACTTGAAATGTTTTACTGAAATTTGGCAGAACTGAAACTGGTTGTATAGTTATCTTCTCCTTTAACAACTTGAAACTTTTCTCCACTTCCTCTGTCCAATGAAAATATTTATGTTTCTTCTTGACTGTGTCCATCATTGATGCACAAATTCCACTAAAATTTCTGATGAACTTCCTGTAAAAACTGGCTAGTCCATGGAAGATTCTAATTTCAAAGATATTTCTTGGTGATGACCATTCCTTGATTGCTTTTACCTTCTCAGGATCCATCTTCAACTCATTCGAAGAGATCACAAAACCCACATAAATGAGTTTTGCCTTCATGAAAGACGACTTCTTCAGATTTATCAACAACTTCTCTTGCTGTAACCTCCCCATCACTACAGTTAAATGTCTCAAATATTCTTCCTCAGTCTTACTGAAGATCATTATATAATCAAGATACACAATTACAAATTTCCGAATGAAATATTTTAGGACTTAGTTCATTAATATTGTAAAAGTACTTGGTGCATTCGTCAAGCCAAATGGCATGAAAATCCATTCATATAGTCCTTCATTTGTCTTGAATGTTGTCTTCCATTCATCACTTTCTCTCATTCGAATCTGATGATATCTTCTTTTCAGATCAATTTTTGAAAAAACCTTTTCCCCACTCAAGCAATCCATCAAGTCATCCATACTGGGTAAAGGAAATCTATACCTGATGGTGATTTTGTTTATATCCCTCAAGTCTGTACACATCCTCCATCCACCATCCTTCTTTGGACTTAACATTGTTGGCACAATGCATGGACTCAAGATTTCTCTAATCAACCCTTTGTCCATCAAATCCTGGACTTGCTTCTTAACTTCTTCATTCTCCTGTGGCGTCAATCGGTACGCTGCTTTGTTTGGAAAACTTGCTCCAGGTATAAGGTCAATATGATGTCTTATACTTCTGATGGGAAACAACGAACAAGGTAAATCGTCCACCACTATATCAACGAAATTCTCTAGTAGTTCCTGAATTTCCTTAGGTAGATCATCTATTGAGGTATTGGTCAAGATGACTCTAGGTTTCCTCAACACAACAAACTACATGTCTTGATCTTTCTTGACTTCATCCAAAAGTTCCTTCCCACTCATGAGAAGTACAGTATTGCTTGTTTCTGCTTTCGCCTTCTTGTCTTCAATTGGTAGCAACATATGCGTTCTACCATTCTTTTTCAAGGTATAGGTGTTCTTTCTTTCGTCATGAATAACATTTATGTCATATTTCCAAGGCCTCCCCAACAAAAGATGACATAAATCCATGGGAGTAACATCACATAAGATCTCATCTCTATAACCCCTATCTTAAATTCAACTAAACATTGTTTAGTGACCGTTACATGATGTCCCTTTTGCAACCATGAAACCTTATATGGGCTCAAATGTGCAACTGTGTCCAATTCCAACTTTTCCACCATCTCTGTAGATACTAGATTATCTGTGCTTCCACTGTCCACTATCGCCTTGCATACCCTATCCTTGTCCTTGCAAGCAGTCCTAAATAAATTTTTCCTCTGGATTGGATTCTCCACCTCATTCTCTGGTTTCAAGAGAATTTTCCTCATCATTAAGGATCTTTTGCCTTCTGCATATTCTGCTTCAACATTTCTCCTTTGTGCTTCTTAAATGTGAGCTTCACCTCTTCCTTATCTTTTTCTATTGGGACATTCCCAAGATTTGTGTCTAATCTTTCCACAAACAAAACACTTTATTTCACCTCCTCTGCCTCTTCCTCTTCCTCTTGCTCGAGGAAAAGTGCTCCTATCGGCATATTATATTCCTTGTGAGATTCCTCCCCTTTCTGGGTGATTATGAGGTTTATTTTCTTCATCCTTGGGCTTCTGTACTCTGTCTTGGGCAATTGCTTTGCCTCTGGTTTGACTTCTACCTTTGCCCCTTTGACCTTTCTTTCGGGCCAATTTCTCTTCAGTTTTCAGAGCAACCTGATAAGCATCTTCCACATTTCTAATCGTCATCATGCTCATCTCATACTGAATGTCATATCTCATACCATTAATATATATGGGGACATTTTCATCATCACTCTCGCGGTGACCAACTTTGATGTTTATCCTGTAAAAATCCTCAGTGTATTCCTTCACTGTCATCCCTTTCTGTCTCAAATTTTGCATTCTCCGGAACAGATTAATCTTGTAATATCTGGGTATGAATTTGTCTTTCATCTTCACTACCATTCTATCCTAGCTTTTAATTCTTTGTTTTCCCTTGCAACGCCTGTCAGCCTACAGTTCATCCCACCATAGTGTTGCATGCCCTTTCAGTCTAGTGATAGAGTGCTTTACTTTCCTGTCTTCTTCGATATCTTCATAGTCGAAATATTTATCTAGAGCTCTAAACCAATCTAACAACTCCTCAACGTCTAAGTTGCCTTCATACATCGGGATATCCATTTTTTCTCTAGCACCTATTCTTGCGACTGCTTTGAATAAACGTTCCCCTGCAACATCTTCGGCTACAACTTCTTCTTTGGATCCTTCTTCATTCCTGCTTTCAGCCTCACTGATATCTCCAGTATCAGGTGTTCATCTCTCTGTTATCTCCATAGCATCCAATCGAGCATGAATTTCTCTCATTTCCCTTTCCACAACTGGATCAGACATAGCTCTCTCTTGACGTCTTCTTGGTGGCATTGCTTCAATCCGTCCATGAAAAATTCAAATCACAACCATCCTCTGTCTTCCCTCTACAGAAAACAAAAGTTGTTAGCTCTGATATCACCTGACGCTGTGCCCTACCTCAACAGGGTCTGCTTGACCTCCCGGTCTTTGAAACTTCCAAATTCCCAAGCTGAAATGGCTCTTTAGTTCCCATTGGAACCTTCAATGCATATAAAACCACAGGTCCTTTTAGAAGTTACGCCCACGTGAACAATCACTAGGCATAAACCTCCACTCCTAATGACCACCAACATGACCACAAAGTTAACCCCAAAAGGTGTTTCGGGTTTCCTGATTTCGGGACTCCTACTGTGAGTCACTCCGACTCTTCCGATTCCCAAAACCCCAAAATGGGCTAATGGTCCCTAGCTCCTCCCTTAAAGTCTTCAACCATGTGACCTCCAGTCAAACCCTGGGGCCTACCTCCGAGCACTTTGGGATTTCGCGTATCAGGGATTTGCGAAAAGGTTATCTCCCCTTCTCCCAAAATGCGAACCCACGATGACTCTATAGCAGATCGACAATCCTCATCTCCCGTGATCCAACGTTCCACATCCCTCCTGCGCGAATCAGGATTTCACGACTTACGACTTCCAAGTTACAACTTCCTCCAATCTTTCGACTCTCGAAATGCCGATATTTCAGAGCGCCAAATCAACGACTCATGCTCTTCTGGATCTGACGGATACTATCCCTCTTGAGCTTGTGAGTGCTGAATGACTCTTTCCCTTCCCCCACAGATCTACTAGATCCAATGGTCCATGGAAAATGGTGTTCCCCTTTAGGGAATCCCAACCGTCCATCGAGGTTCTTGATGGTTTCCTCGCTAACTGGCTCGATGTCTTTCCTCCTGAGCTTGATTTCATGAGGTGACTTCGACCCTCATCCTTCCTTCGAACTCTTCGAAGTATCTATCCTTCCTGAGCTTATTCCTTGATTTCAAACTCAAGGATTCTAAGGAATCCTGCACGCACTCCTTGCGGCCTTCACAATCACCTTTGGTTATTTGAACCCTCCAACTCTACACACTCCTTGCGAAAAAATTTCTTCAACCGCTC
The DNA here is from genome assembly GCA_000966675.3 of Picea glauca. Lineage (NCBI taxonomy): Eukaryota > Viridiplantae > Streptophyta > Pinopsida > Pinales > Pinaceae > Picea > Picea glauca. The sequence continues at coordinate 457,471 of JZKD02S2214956.1, forward strand.
CTTTGGGTTGGAAAAGTCTAAGATTTCAACTTGGCCTATGCACACCTTGCACGGCTTTGTGCTATACTTTCACTTCTGCTGGTATAAGAACAACAATATCCCTCCTGAGATTTTTTGAGATAAACTCAGAATCTTGTCGATGCACTCCTTGCGGACTTTCATTGCACTCCTTGCAGGAATTCTCAGGAAGAGAAACAATTGAAACTTATACTCTCCCTCTCACGGACTTCATGCATTCAACATGAAATCACAGATACACACACATCATTGAAAAAAATGCATAACAGAACATATAAGAAAATTGTAAACATACCATTCAATAGATGCAAACACTAACCATAACAACACCATGAAATTGGATCAAAGCATTCTTATATTAATTCAAGTGCTTCTGTACATGGGTTCAATAGCAACAACCATCTGCTCATACAAATTTTACAATCTTTGTTCTTCTCTTCTCTCCTATGCTCTCTAGCTCTTCTATCTTACAATGAGAATAATGATATAATACAATACATACGAGGGAGATTTCTTGAGTTTTCCCTCGTATCACTCTAAGCTATCTAATTGAATTAAAGACTACATCTACTTTACATTTATTACATTTAATGCCTCCAATTGACAGATGAGAGAAAACACTCAACATCCGTGTTACAATCCCCAAACCATAAAAGCAAATTTATCTTTTCCAGATATTACATTAATGTTTCATCTTTCAAATTCAAAACGTCTTCAAAATGTGCGCTGGTGCATATCCAACTGTCTTCCACTTGCACTTTCTTTCGATGCTCCTGCATCAATTAACATCAACAAGAATAAATTCTACCACCTGCACCAACAGAGCATGTGCATCCTGAACAAGAGCAAATTGATCAAGAACTACATCTCAGGAGGAGCTTTCGTGAGAGAAAGAAGCCTGAAAGGTATGGATATAAGCCAACCGATTTCAGTTATTCAGCCTCAACCTCTTCCCCTATTCCATCGCAAACAATAGGTGTCTCTTTTTTGAGTCATACTATCTCAAATGATCCACAGCAATTTTTTGATGTTGTTGGCATACCTGAGTGGGATGTTGCCACGACAGAGGAGTATTCTTCAATGATGAAGAATCACACATGGGATCTCGTCTCTCTTCCAAAGGGACGGAAGCTAGTTCACTATAAATGGGTTTATAGGACCAAATATGCAACAAATGAATATGTTGAGAAGCATAAGGCACAACTTCTGGCTAAGGGATTTTCACAAGTTGAAGGGATTGATTACTCTGAGACTTTTGCCCCTGTTGCCAATATGAATTCTATACGCTTTGTGCTTTCACTTGTTGCTTCCCAAGGCTGGTCATTCTACCAGATGGACGTAAAGAGCACCTTTCTACATGGTGATTTAGATGAGGAAATCTACATGGAGTAGCCTCTTGGTTTTGTGCAAGATTCTTCTCTTGTTTGTAGGCTTCGATGTTCTCTGTATGGTCTCAAACAAGCCCCTCGATCTTGGTATGAGAAGATGGATAATTTTCTTATTTCTTCCGAGTTTGATCGTTGTCATTCTGATCCTATAGTTTACACTCATAAGCATGTTATCAATCTCTTGATTTTGGTTCTGTATGTGGATGATTCAATTCTCATGGGGAGTTCTTCATCTATGATTCATAGTATTCATCGAGCATTGATGGGACAGTTTGATATGACAAATATGGAACATCTGCATTATTTTCTTGGTCTACAGGTTCTTCAGTCTTCTAAAGGAATCTCCATTTTTCAACAGAAGTATGCACTTGATTTACTTCAGCACTTTAGCATGGTTGATTGTAAACCTGTCCCTACTCCATTTTAATCAGGAGTTACCCTTTTTGCCAGTTGCTCCTCACCACATGTTAATCCTTCATTGTATTGATAACTGGTTGGGATTTTGTTGTATCTAACTCATACATGTCCTGACATATCTTTTGCAGTAGGAATTGTCTCTCGGTTCTCTCAAGATCCTCATGAGAGTCACTGGAAGGAAGCAAAGTGCATTCTGAGGTACATTCAAGGTACTACCAATTTTGGCATTCAATACTCTTCTGGTGCTTCTCAGCTTGTGGGCTTCACTGAATCTGATTGGGTTGGTTCAGTTTATGATCGAAAGTCCACATCTGGATTTGTCTATTGTCTTGGCTCCACACCTATTACATGGTCTTGCAAAAAGCAATCTGTAATTTCTTTATCCTCTGCGAAAGTTGAGTATCGTGTTGCAATTCTTGCTAGTCAGAAGGTTCTTTGGCTTCAACAGTTACTAACAGAGTTTGACATTCAACAAGATCATCCCACCACTCTTTGGTGTAATAATCAGAGTACCATACACATTTTTCGCAACCCAGTGGAACATCAACAGACCAAACACATTGAGATCCAGATGCACTTCATTTGACAACTCATCTAAGATGGTGCTCTCAACTTAGAGTATTTGCTTACTGAAGTGCAAGTTGTTGACATCTTCACTAAACCTTTGGCATCACCTCGTTTTCTTTAGCTATGATCGATGCTTGGGGTGAAAGAAGTTGTCTCAGGGGGGTTATCTTGAGATCTCCTACTTTCATTTTTTTATGTTGTTTTCTCTCTTTAGGGGAGGAGTTTTTTCCTACGGGTTTTCTCCTTTTCTCCACTTATGAGAGTTTGTATTAGGTACCTTAGTAGGCCTAGTAGCGAGGACCCATATTTTTGAATTTTTTGTACTTCCCCAAGTTGCACTTACGAGAGGGTGTTGATGTATAAGTTTACTTAGGACAATTAAGACATGTCACCTTTCTTGGTTGTTTGTGGACAACCACCATATGCTTCTTTGACTTATCACATGAGTGGGTAAATTTCCCAACAATCTCCTTGTCTTATTACTTCAATGAGTGAGTTATCCATCTACCTTCCTCAATGTTGTCTCCTCTCATCCTTTTATAAATATAGGATATCTTCATTGTAATCAAGCAAAGAGATATAATAGATCATTCTCTCCTTTGTAGAAGTTTGTTGGTCTTTGCAGTTGTCTTGTTGTGCTTGTGATATTGTTTTTTCTCAATATCTACCATGAATACAAATGACTTATATCGGTGTAGGACAGTAAGGACCATCGTATAACTGGACACTGTATTAATAATGAACTAAGCCACGCCTTCGGGCACAAATTTAAGACGAAATAGATGTATACAGGCCTGGAAATTGATAGCCTGTGGATCATGTTTTTGAGTTGAAAGACATATACATGTAGACGTAACAATATCACGTCAATAATAATGTGTAAACAAAATTTCAAACCATAGATTTGACGTTACACGTCATAAATGGGTTATAATCTCTCGTTTACAGGAACAACGACCATCATCTATCTTAACCAAAAGTACAAATCCGTCATAATACAACGAGGATCTATTTGTCCTTTACGCAATCAACACTTCGAGCAACAACTTTATTGTCTCAATTTTAGTCGGCCATCCAAACTTCGAGCAATAGCCTGGTTTAAGGTTACATCTATGATCTAAAACTGTACCAACTTACCAAGCAAATACTGCAATGACATCAGTTAAAGGAAAACCGGTTAAAGGGTTTTCCGAAGAAAATATCGCAAGGGCATCGGTTAAAGGGTTTTGGTGTTAATTAATGAATAGGTGAGCGTGAAGGGTGAAATTAGACAGAGTCATGTTTGTTTCTTTCGGCAGCAAGATTCGAACCCGGGACCAGTACAGTCATGTTTGTTTTGTTCGGCAGCAATATTCAAACCCGGGACCAAGGGCTGGTTGTTGGGGTTTGGCAAAGCTGGTTAGCATAAATAAGTGACTTTTGGGCAATAAGTATAGAAATTTCAATATTCTATGAACTTGTTATTAA
>JZKD02S2214957.1:0-14817 GCA_000966675.3 Picea glauca
AGAATGGAATAGAGACCCAAAATGAGGGTATTGATTCTCCTAAGAAGAGAGAAAATTTGAGTCCCCACCGTGGGTGTTTTACAAGTTCTAAATGACTGAATTTGAAAAAATGGATCGTCTACACTAGACTTGGTATGAGGTCTACTAGGTATTTCAACATACTCATCAACAACAATGTATTCCGATGAATTTATATAGAGCAAATGTGGATATTGTGCAACACTCAATAATGGATTTACGAGAAGTATTGAATCCTCTAATGGAGTTGAACTTCCAATATCAGAGGCTACATCATTATTGACTGCTCCTTCAGGAGAACCCTATGGTGAGTTAGGAAGAAAATGAACGTAATCTTCTAGATATTCCAGAGGTAGCCCTTGCAACCTATGTGAATGATGAGGGACGATGTTGGTCGCACCAAATAAAGAACGAAACAAATCTATGGCCAACTAGAGAAAAAAATGGAACTCACTAATAAAATATAGAAATCAAGAACGCAAACAAACCTTCTTATTTCGAAGTCACTAGTTGGTGATGAAATCCAACGTCGTGAAATCAAAACAAGAAGGGGCTAGGGTAAATTGGGTGGAAAAGGTACATTGATGACTTGCTTAATGGACTTACACCTTGGTGTAAGCTCCCACACATAATCGTGGGTATACCCTCCAAGGAGCCTGAGTGAGTTTGGCCAACGCTGATTCCAGGTACAGTGAAGACTTTCTCCTCCATAGTCACCTTGTGTGAATACCCTAAAGATATAGGTCACTAAGGTTACCAATTACAACAATGATGCCTGGGAAAAACAATCGACAGTCTGATCCACATGCAAAGGTAGGGTATCTAAGCCCGAAATCAACTCGATGAGGTCTCGACAAGATTTTATTCTCAAGTGACTCCCAATAATACGCGCAATATCTACACTAAGACCAACAAAGTAGGGTGATTAACTTTTCCATTCCTAGTGCGACCTTATGACTGACCCTTGTGTTAGAAGGGCTTCCTAGGACAAAATGTAGAAAGTGTATTTGAACTCTCCCTACCACAAGATACTAATGTGTGTTTTAATTCTTTGGAGAGTGTTCCTTACAACCTATTCCAAATTTCTATCCTAGCTAAAGTTGGTGTAGAGAATTTCTAGAAATTAAAAGTTGCTAATAATTTTTTAAAATTGCATTGTATTTTAAAGGTTGTTGCTTACTCAAAAGGGAAACGAAAATGAAACTGATGACGTGTGTGACCTTGAACCAATAAAATGCAAGAAGAGATGATATGCAATCTTTTAATTCGATGAAATCTAATTACAGTAGGGAGAATGTGTCTCTTTTTGAAATACAAAGGCTACGGAACACAATTTCTCAATTTTTGAATGAAAAAGATTCCAAATAATCAAAAACTACAAAATTTTCCAATTTCTCTTTTAACAAATATTTTGAATGCAACAATTTTCTTGTAAAAGACTACTAAAAAGAAGAATGACTTCAATTATTTCTTTATCAAATCATATCAGAGATGTAATGAAGAAAATAAAACGTAATCCAAGAAAATTAGCACATTTTCAACACTATTCCCAAATCAAACCCATAATATAGACAAAAATGAAAACATAAGAAATTTTTTTGTCAAATACAAAAATTCTCACTGAACATTCAGACCCAGAGATTCGAAATGGATCACCCACAGACTTAGAGAATGAAATTAACCAAAAGAAGGTAGGCTAAAATCAAATAAGAGGAAAAAACCAAAAATAAAGTCGTTTCCCCAGTATGGTCACCAATTTTGTTATAGGACTAATCGGTAAGTGCAGACACAAACATATATCCCTAAATTCCACAGGAAAGTAGAACAAAATAAAACATAATACATACTTCACATTAAAATTCATTGTCATACAAACTAGTTTAGTGAGGTACAAGTGGCATACCTTTTAAACGATGCTTCATCCTCGCTAGTGTCATCCTTGTAGCTCCTTCCTTGAGTTTCCAGAATGGTAATCATGTCCAAGAATCACAAACCAACAAATAGGGGAGACAAAGATATATATATTCTAATGACGTCTATGCATAATATCAAGGAATTATACAATAGCAGACGAGATGCTTCTATAGGGAATAAATGTATTGTTGTATTTAATTAAATGCAAAGTGGATAATACAACCTATGCCTTGATGTTGTGAGGTCCCATTTCAATGGTTCTTTGATTCAACACACAAAACTTTTCTCCAATGCCTTGAATGAAGAAGATCCACAATTTTACTTAAAGAACTAAAGCAAAGCTCTCAAGCATAATATGTAGTAGAACTCTCCATGCAAATCTTAGCCTATTCAACCTTAGCCTTTTCCATGAGAGATCCATCTTTATATAGTGTGAAAGAGATATGGGTGAGGATATTAGGATGATCCCACTAAATTAGAGAAGAAAGTAAGATCCAAACTGATCGGAGGCCACCTCACCTTCTAGAAGATTCCCTTCTAGAACATTCATGAATTTTGACTTTTCCTTGGATTTAAGCATTGCCGCACCCTATGCACGAGAAACATGCGATGATGTCATAGTCCAGTTTTAGGGCAGAGTGCGAATATCAGACATCGTTGCACCCCATGCATATAGCAGGGTGTGATGAACTTCCTTGTTATGGTTTTTGGAAGAGGAAAGCAAACCACGTTTCTCATGGAGAAAGTCTCTTTCAATATTTTCAGGGAACATGAACACATGTTGTCAGTTGATCACTAAGGTGACCAAAATAATGTGTAATACCAACCTAAGAATAATAATTCTTAAGGTAGAGCCCATTTTTAGGCTCTGCCAAGGAATTTCCTTAAAAATCAACCAGATGGTAAGCACCCTTCTTCAAGACCTCTTTCACAATGAACGGTTCTAACCACCTGGGTTTGAGCTTACCTACCCCCAAGGTATCTCTAATCGTAGACCAGGACAATATCTCCTTCAAAAATTTTTTCAGGATGAATGGACCAATCATACTGACACTTGAATCATTTCTTATGAACCTCATTGGCCGAGGCTGCATCATGACGCTGCTCATCAAGCTGCTCGAGATATAGTAGGCGTTCCTCAAGTGGTGAAGTGTCTGACAGTAATTACACTGCCAAAATTAGAGAAGGGATCTGACACTCAATAGGTTAGACTGCTTCCAGCCCATATATGAGTTGAAAAGGTGAGAAACTAGTGGAAGTCTTCACATACGTTCAGTAGGCCCACAACGATGAGTACAACATCAAATGCCAATTTGACTTGGCAGAATTGATCGTCTGTTGTAGAATAGTCTTGAGGGACTTATTCATAGCTTCAACCTGACCATTCACTTGTGGGTAATAAGGTGAAAACTTTTCTTTCCACAACCCAAGATTTGATGTTAACTTGGTCATTATCTTATTTTGGAAGTGACTGCCATGGTCAGTGACAATATCCTTCAGGATGTCTAACCTTGCTACGATTTGGTTACAAATTAAAAGAGTCATTATTTCATCGTCATTGTTAAATGCTGCATAGATTCGACCCACTTCATGAATTAGTCTACCGCTACGATGATGTAACGATGCCCCCAGGTTGAGGCCGGGTGACATGTAGTGAAATCAATTCCCCACATGGTGAAAGGACCAACAACAATGACAGGAAACATGGGAGCAGATGTGCCCACATCGTCCGAGAGAATATCTAACATGGGTGGCACTTCTTGGCCACCTAAATGCAATCCTTGATTAATGTAGGCCATAAGTAACCGACACGTAGAATATTTTGGGTTGTTTCCAACCCAGAAAAATGACCACCACATGCTCCAGTGTGGAATTCATTCAGAATGAGTTCTGATTCTTCATGTATAAGTCACCCACGAAGAATGAAATCTACACCTCAACGATACAAAATGTCATCAAGTATGAGATATTTTCATTCCTGATGTCGAATTTGTCGACGCTCATCACGGGAAGCAGAAACATGGCACTTCAAAGTCTAGAGATAGACCAGTATATCTCCATACTAGGGGTCCAAAGATGCGATTAGAAAAATATCTCCTTTGACATGAATTTATTCGGTGTGATATCACTAGAATCGACCGAAAGTTCTGAAATAAGTGTGGAAAAGACCAACGAATTTTTGGATTTCGTGGAAACAAAATACAAGTCAAATTCCTAGAAGATTACAATCCATCCACTGATTTTTCCACCAATGACCCATCGTGTCAACACATATTAGAAAGGGTTCACAACAACAATGATAATGGTCTTGTGAAGAAAAATGTAATGATGGAACCGCTGGACAACATGCATTGCTACCAAAGAAATCTTCTCAATGTGAGAATAATTGAGTTATGGCCTAACCAGGCCTCGACTAAGGTAATAAATAACATGGTCTTCAAGAAAATCATCCTCTTGAACCAATACCATGCCATTGGTTGACTCTGCAACAACCAAATACAACAATAAATATATGTTATAATTAGGGGGTCGAAGCAGAGGGGCAGACCTAAGGGTTCATTTCAATGCTTCAAAAGAGCATTGAGCGGCTTTGTCCCAATAGAATGGGACTCCCTTTTTAAAGAGACGCATAAAACCTTTAGTTATCTCAGCATAATTTGTGACAAAACGTTGAAGAAATTTCTCTTTCCCCTACAAGCTATGAAGCTAGGGTATTGTGCACGGGGGAGGAAACTGAACGATCGCCTCAACCTTAAGAGGATCGACCATGATATTTCTGATTAAAATACTACTTGCCATGTATCTTTCATAGATTTTACTCTTAGCTTCACTTCTTTCCATATGAAGGTGTCGTTATTTCTATCCCACCATTGGTGAGTATTATATCTGTCAATCTGTGGAAGAATTATCCCTATAGGTTCCCTTTTAGTGTAGGTCCCAACAAAGGAACCATTTTGTTGGTGTGGAATTGATCAGATAAGGGTCCTTCTCAAGTTACCAATAAAAGGTACTGTGTAGTCTAGAGCGTTGGCATTTTCATCTCCTCCGAAGAGAAGAAGTCTCACCCAAAGCGAAACCAAGACATAAGGATAGGGAAGGGAAAAGAAAATACTTAGGTGGGTTCCCAGAACCTTCAAGATTCACCATGATATTGCATAGGATAGTCTAATTGCAGAACAAATCTGAGCTCATACACCTAGGAACTAAAGATACTTAAGTTGCGAAACGAATTCATACACATAGATTTCATATGGAGCTTATCAAGCATAAAGGATTATTTTAAAGATACAATGCATAAACATAAACACATAATGACACATTATAATTCAAAATTTTAGGTCCTTCTTCATATATTAAGATCAAAACTTCTCATAGATACTAGTACTCTATTATAGACTTCTGGCTCCGGACTCCTGTCGCAGAGATCTATCTACCCAAAACTTTATATAGATTACAATTACAAAATCTTTTCTCAACTAAACCCAACAATATTTGGCTAACAACAAAAAAACCCAACCTATCAACAATTTCCAACAACAAGAACCCTTTTACAATTGTATACATGTCATATATATAAATTGAGTAGGATCTTTTTTCTTTGAGTTCACATGCTTTCTTGTTCTATTGTAACTGCTTTTGCCTTGCTGGTGTTGCGCTGTCCCTTTTCACAACCAATTTCTATTCCTTTACTAGCTCCACTGTCCATGTCTTTATGTATCTTGTGCAACTCATGTTTAACCCAAACTGGGACTGTAGTCCTTCTTGCGCAACTTCAAATCCAAAAACGAAGGGCCCAACATACCCCATCAATTAAAAGGGTACTTAGGGGGTTGGGTGTTTTACAGAGATACACATATATATTGCAAGGAACATAATCATATAGTAAAAATAAAATTCTATTAATGAATGTTTGCAATACAAAATACTATTAAATGAAAAGCACCCAAGCTAGATATAATTGTGTTAGTTTATCTCTGAAGAGAGATGTGTCGACTAAAATCATTTGCAAGAAACTGATTACAATGAGGATCCAAAGGAATTTTTAATGTAAATCATAAATGATAAAACCCTAAAAATCTAACCCTAAATAGAGAGAACCTCCCCATTGAGGTGACATTGGGTGGGGAAGGTTCATGTTATGCCAGTTTGATCTCTATCCTTTAGCCTATGACCTAAGCTACAAACTATGCGATAACAGACCCCAATGGGGTTAGTTGATACGTCAACTTCCTGAGGATGCAACTTTTCCATACGATCTTAATTTGGGGCACTTAGTACCCCATCGAAAATGTATAGTTGAGGAGAAGACACTTTTATTGGCCCAATATATCCTATTAGGGATCCATTGGGTATTTCAAAGTAAAAACAAATGTCATTTAGGGCCTCAAAATGACCCCCGAATTTTGGGACCTGAAAAACTATAGAAAATATTTCAAGATGGAAACTATAATTTGAGTCAATAGAACATGTGAGTGGACATCGATTTCCACCTATATAAATAATCCTCCCTTAGTAATAAATGTTATCCAATGCATAAAGTTCCTCCATCATATGGGGAAACTTTAGCTAAATCTGACTCCTCGTGTGCCACTTTCCTTGATAAACAAAATTCCCTCCTTTGACGACCTGATAGATTTGGATGTTTTGCTGGAGAGTCTACTTCATCTTTGTGTCCATGATATGTGTTGGCATGGAACTAGACACAATATTTATCAAAGGTTACCAACAAAGGTATTGTTGTAGTCTAGTTGTTCTCGCATATTCAACCTTCCATAAGAGAAGGAGGTCTCACCTGAAGCACAACCGAGACTTTTTGTGATAAAGTGAATCAAAGAGGAAGCATCATTAGATATATCACATTACAACATAGTTCCATAATTATATGTAAAGTGACCATAGAATCATAATCCTTATATCGATAAAGGAAACGAACAACCTATGTTGCACAACATTAAAGTAAACACATAAATGACATAAGTTTCTAAAACAAGAATGAAATTAGTAAATACGTAACACATGACATATTAGGCAAAAATAATACCAATCATTCGTCCATAATGATTTTTTTTTTATGCCCAAATACTCCTTTCTATATTATTATATCTCAGAATGGTGAACATAGGGAAGGTCTTGCATATCCCAACTTACACAAAAAAACCATAATTAGTTGTTCACTTGGAAAATAGATCCTAGTGACATAATATAATCTAAACTAATGCAAAATCGGAATATTAGAAAAACAATGCAACAAAATACATGTCCATTCTAAAATCCCAACCATTACATTTTCCCCAATTTATATCATTTTCTTGATTATGCTCCTCTGGTTTCTTGATTCTACTATTATGGTTTCTTGATTATACTATTATTCTTTCTTGATTCTGCATCCTTCTAGCATGTGCTCGAATATTTTATATCTTTCCTCTTTGTCTTTTGTTGTGCTTGAAGCTTCTATTATTTTCCTCCTCTTCCTCTATCTGACACATCACTCTTTTTTCTTCCCGATGCACTGTCAGTTAGCTTTCTACAACTTGTATCTAATGATAATGTGCTATGGGGTTCCACAAAACCTTTGTGTATTTGAAAAATTGGTTCTTCAAAATAGAGGGCCAACAGGCCCCGACCATAATCCTTGACTTGTCTCGAGTCAACCTTTCGCCTCTTTTCTCTACTCTCCCTCAAATGAAGGACCCAACTCTAGTACAATATGTTGTTCTTGTTGTCAAGAATTTTCATATTGCTCAATTTTGTCCTTCCATTTCCTTGCCAAAATAGATGCACTCACAAAATATTCTTGTGCGACATTAACATCATGTACCTCAAGATCTGTGGGTTCGGTAACCATCAATGTCTTCCACTCCAGTTTCACAACATAATCTAGTTGTTGGATGTTGATATAAGTATCATGGAGTATACGTATACACTCCTTGATTTGTTTCATATCCTCCCATTGCTTTTCATACAAAATATGTCTTATTCTTATGGAATTCCCTGCCATGTCTACTTTCTTACATCCTTGTTGTATGTTTGTGTCCATAGTTGTCTTTTCTTCCCAAATAAAAATGCTTGTGGAGAAGCCAATGGATGTGAAGCTCAAATTCCTTCCAAGCAACTTGAACTGGACGATGAATTCCATAACCTACCATAGACTTGTACTGTGTCATGGGTTGGTTTGGGTTTAGGATAAATGGAAGGACATTCAATGTCCTCTTATCATCTACCATCTTATTAGTGTAGAGTACAAATAACTGACATCTTGAATCTCATGTCTTTAGTTGTAGTTATCATCTGGTGACTTAATACAATTGCACCTTAGGGATGATTCTCGAATGTCCCTTTTTCCTTGGGATTGGGATAAGAGTGTCCAAGAGGGAAATTTCTTCCTTGATGTGATTATGAAAACCTTCCCCTAATGTCGATATCAAATATGGTTGGTTGGCTTCTCCCTTATGGATATCTAAATTAGGTGGGTCATTGTTTGTGACCTTCGTCATCGACATAGCCTGTAGTGTTTTTGGCTAACTCTTGTAGGATGGGATTTCTCTATTATTCTCAAGTACTTGTGTTGGATAGGTAGTCTTGGATGCAATTTTGGGGAAAAAAACCTAAGGATAAGGAAAGTGCGTAGAAGAAAGTACGTAGAAGAAAGGGCGCAGAAGGAAAGGTAGTGTGCAGGACGAAGATAACACACAAATAGAAGGATAAAGAAAGAAAGCAAGAGAAGGAAGCACAAAGGAATACAATGTACCTTTCTAGACATGAAAGAACAACACAAAATTTGTATAAAGAGCAAAAAGTAAAAGAAATAAAACAACCAATTAACTAAAGTTGGCCATGCCATGCATTGTAATGGGGTATTTTGGGATAGATAAGAACAGGGATTTAAGCCCTAGATTTTGGGTATAAATATGTAACATGTGGGGTGAAAAAGGACTTAGAGATATATGGAGATCGAGAGAGCTAGTGGGCTAGAGAGAGTTTGTAGAATATGCAGAGGTTGGGATTATGCAAGAATCATGAATGTAATTAATTGATAAGATGAATAAATCCATAATTGAGAGATAATATTTCACCTTTTGTTATTTATAGGTTTATGTGCGTTTATAAATGATGTTGTTATATTTCATAGAGTAGAATTAGTTTATGGATTGATTATGGTGACATACTCATGAATGATTTCGATAATATCTATAATAATCATGCACATACATAAGCTAGAAGAAGGAACAATGACGTGGATATACGCCTCCCTTTCTCTTACTCTTGTAGAAGCCTGGTTCTTGCAGTCCCCATAGATACCTCGGGTGAGACTTCATCTACGCAAGTAGGTGATGTTGAAAGGGTTGGTGTCTTGTGGGTTTATTGGTCATAGTTAACCAGAACCTGGGGTCTTACAACCCATGTGAAGACCAGAGGAGCCCAACAAATGGGTCTGTTGCTAGGACCGGGACATTGTGACTAAGGGGATGTTTTGGAGGCTAACTAAGAAGAAAACCATAGACTGGTTGGAAAAAAAATAAAGGGAATTTGTGCAACATGAGAACATGACCCTCAGATGAGTGACAAGAAATGGATGCAAAAGTGTGTGTTCACGGATCTACGTGAATTTTTCTTTGGAGAATTTCCAAAAATTATGACCGAGTGGCTAGAAATATTGGTAGAGAAGACAAGAAGGTTTAGTTGTACAATGACAAAGAATTGGACTCCTAAATTTATAAGACAATTGAATTTGGTAAGTAACCCAACTACTCAAGCAATTTATTTTTTGGTTATATAGTGTACTAGGGGGTTATGCTACATAATTTTTAGTCGATTTCATTCAGTCATACAACGTTGTAGAAAGAAATATTTTCAAATTTCCACCCGGAAGGCTCTTTAAATCTTTGATTACATGGATATATATGTTGTTATGTGAAAAAAACATGATGATTATGAATTCCTACAACTAAAAGGGCTTTTCACACATAGGAGGAGTCCGAGGATGAATGGGGAATCGTCTGAGAGAGGGAATAAATGAACAAGGAAGGGAGGGATTGAATATGAAAAAAGGAAACATGCTAGAGGAAGAGTAAAATATTTTAGAGTTTCACAGAGTACGAAGGTACAAGAGGAAAAATAATGGGGTTGGGAGAGAAGAGAAGCACAATGAGCTGAAAGAAAGCGAACCTTACGCACAAGTCTCAATCGTGGAGATACCAAATGTAGGAGGAAAATAAGAAGGGTCTCAGTCTAGTCCAGTAATAGAGGATCCAATAATCCCTACTTAGAAAGGATCTTATGTTGAATCCAATATCCCATGTGTGTCACCACATTCAGAGATAACAATTGATGATTTGTCAAAATCCATCATAGTTAGTCAAGGATTACAGAGTAGTAGTAGTCAGAATAGTGGGAGTAGTGCATAGAGCCAAAGTCAGAATATGAGTCCACTAGAATCACACACAAGCCAACATTGTGGGAGTAGATAATACTCTTAGACTTCCTAAATTCAAGGGAGTGTGCGAAATAGTTTCGGCCTCTATAAACATATAGGATGATGCAGAAAAAATTGCACAGTTAGCACCAACATTTAGAGTTTGTGCCCTGGTATGGTATATGAAGTTAGAAAGAATTACGCCTAGAGGAGAGGCTAGGACTTTAGCAGAAATAAAGAAAGCAATATTAAAGGATTTAAAAAATCTAAAGTTAGAATCACAGTACATCACCGAGCTAAAAGAGATTAAATAGGAACAAACAGAGTCCGTATGGGATTTTGATCAACACTTTAAGGATATAATGGGGAGATTGAATTTCCAAATTCCAGATAAAAAACATCAAGAATGGTTTATTATTGGAATTATGCCACACATTTGGAGGGCTCTAATTCAACAAAAGGTTACGTCGCATCCCAAGGCGCTATAAATTACAGTGAAACTAGAGGCATCTCCGGCAGGAGACACGAGAGGAATGGCACAGGTTCAGACGTAGTTGGATACATTAAAAATTTAGTTGGCCGATCTTACCAAAGGAAGGGAGAAATGAGAACAAGTGTGGTGTACCAAATGTAGGAAGGAGGGCCATCACAAGGATGAATTCCCATCATTCGCATGATATTTAGTAGCTAGAATGTCAAATTCACTACCAGGAGGGGGATACTGTGAGGTATATAAGAAATGGGGACATCACCCATGGAGTTTCCATTACTACAAAAGTATCAAAGTCCCCCCTAGAATTTGTTTTGAAACTTTTTAAAGTTGCCAGAGAATGAAGAGAAGGATTTTCATGCATTCTTTCTACTAAGGGAGCATAGATCAGATATGTATAGAATCCAAGAAGAGAATACCGACATATAAGGAGGTGGTGCATGGTATAAACATCGGAGAGGGTTCAATCAAGGGAATAAAAGGAAATTTAGTAGAGGTTGGGGAAGATGAAATTTTGGTAGAGGAGGATGCAAACTCATTATCTGTTATAATTGTAATCAACCGGGACATTTGGCCCATGATTGCTAGAATATGTGTATAGCATGCACATACAACAAAGCACTGGATCACATGATAGAAGAATGTCCTCAACTAGTTGAAAAATGGTAGGCCAGAGGAAACCCAAATCAAACTATGAATCAAATTTTTCAGATGATCTTAGCTGAAAGACACAGCGAAGGACCAAAAATCACAGTCATTACATGTGGAGGAGCTAGGACAGGCATTGATATGGAAACTCAAGGACACCAAACGAAGTAGTGGGTAAGGAATTCAGTAGGGCCTATACCAACATTCGATCCACAACAGGAAAAATAGACATATCATATCACAAGAAAGGAAATACTTGGAACACATGGGGGAGCATCAACATCATCGTTGCCTCATATAGAAGACCCAACTGTGCCAGAAAAATCAAGTGTGCAAGTAAGGACACTAACATAATTCTTAAAGAGTTGTGTAGAACTAATGAAGGATATAATTGTGATAAGTATGATATATAACATGATTGATCACTGCACAAAAGGAAGGGACACTCCTGTCACACAAATAATGGTAAATCAGGTACTACGTAGGAAGAGAACCAATGAAGAATTTAGGTTCAACGTGAAGATTGGAGAATACAATGTGTATAATGTTATTTTAGACTTAGGATTTGATGTAAATATGCTACCTAAGAAGACATGGGAGAACCTGAGAAACTATGTTCCTGTGTTCAATTAAGACTCGTGAATCAACATGAGATAGTCCCGATTGGGCGACTAACAAGAGTACCCATGAACATAGATGGGGTACAGAGCATGGAATACTTTGAAGTTATTGAGATAGTATATGATATTCAACCATATCAAACATTGATGGGGATGGAATGGGAGTTCAATAACTAGGTGATTATTAACTTGGAAAAGAGGGAAATTATATTTGAGGTCATGGATTTAAAATTTACTGCACCTTTGGACCCATGAGAAGTAAACCGATACATAAGTATAGAAATATGGAAGGACATTGACAACTTGTATAATCTAACTACACAAATGGAAGAATACATTGAATTGATAATGGATGGCGCACTGAGTTGGAGAAGTATCAGTTCATGCGCATCAGATTCTGAATCTGGTCTGGAAAATTGGCAGCAGAGGATGCATGAAGTATCAACTAGATGATGTGTGTAGATAACCCAATCCTTGTGTTGGATAGGAATAGAGCTATGTGATCTACCTAGGTACGATGGACTGACTAAGATTGGAATATTTATAAAATAATTTGAGTTATAGGTGCTTGAAAAATAGAAGATGTTGGTGTTGGATGTCATGTTAAAGTCAACTCTAGCAAGATGGTGGGCTATGCATAGAAAGGAAATGAAATACTAGGCATAGTGCCATAGACTTATGTAAATATGCTTTGGGCTCGAGAAAGAAGAATCTGTGTAGAAATACATAAGACAGAGTCACCCGACAGGCCACTTAGAAATCTATAAGGCCTCATGGTGTGTAGTACTGGAAATAGAATGGATGCACAAATTCATATACACGTTGGACACAACCCAGAAGAATTGGTATTTAGAATTAGAGATGCAGGGAGACAACAAGATGGGAAGAATTGGTCTAGAGATTCAAAATCATGTTCACATTCAAACATGAATCTCCCTCCATACATACAACACTATAGGCCATTCGTACAAATATATTCTCAGAGGTAGAGACAATGGAAGTAGTATATTTATGCAATTCACATAAAGACAAGATGATAGTTAATAATCTATTAGAATGATATAATGTCACAAAGGAAGAATATGGTGATGAGGATCCCATGAATGTCCAAATACATGAGGCAGAAGGAACACATGTAGTATACGGTCCATAGTTTGCATCCATTGTGTACACACAACCCATCAAGATGAAAAAGGTCAATATTAGGAAAATGGAGAATCCTAAGTTTACTTATATAGGATATTAATAGAACGATGAAACATTTGAGAAGGTTACAAACTTATTGCGGGAATATCAAGATTTATTTCCAACCAAATTATGAGAGATGAAGGGGATAGAAGGACACTTAAGTGAGATGAATATGCCACTAAAACCAAGAGCTAAGACAATATGACAATCCTAAGCCCTAAATAGTGGCTCATTACCGCTTAATTAGAGCATATTATATTAGTAATGTTATTTTATTTATGTTGGTTTTATTCCATTAGTTGTAATTATACCTCCTAGTCTCCTATATATACCAAGGAGACATTTTCATTTTGAATCATCTTGTAATTGTACATTTATGTGGGCATAAGGAGATTTCCACCTTGAAGAGGTTTATTATCTAAGTTTCTCTGTTTTTCAAGGAGTTGAGTACTTATTCTGAGGTTTTTTTATGCTATATTGATACTTGGTTCTTAACATATGGTATCAGAGCTCAAGGTCTTGGGGTTTCGTTGCTACATTTGAGACACCTTGGAATTTTCACTATAACGTTTTTTCTAAAAAGTGTCAGATGGAATGGCTTGGATTTATTAGACGACTCAAGGTACGTTGGGTTAAAATTTCAGCTCCGGAAGCATTATACTTTTGGAGATACATCCTGTGCAAGATAGGGTTCTAGAATCATCCTCATCCTGAACTGAGTCATTGCGGAATTTTTTCTATAAAAACGTTTCTGTAATGTTGCATACCCTGAAATCTGGAGGCTATTCACAGAAATTAGTAAGGTATCTATGGTAAATATTTAATCTTTTGGGTCATCTTAAATTTGTAGATACACCCTTTGGAAGATAGGGTATCTGACTAGTCCTATTGATTAGTCTCAAGAAGGTGCTCTAGGTAAAAAAATCATAACTTCTTTCTAGGGTATCCAAATTGAATGAGACTAGTTTCATTGGATAGTGGATAATCTGTAGTATTTCTGGTATGATTTTCATAATTTTATATCATTTATTTTGTGCGGGGAATGCTAGACAAGTGAGGTCTTCTAGAAAGGACAAAAAACAACAAGTTGTGGGGAAGTTACTATAAATTCCACTTGGCACATCCAATTTTGATCATACCTGTGGCATTGCAGAGAAGAAATATCAGAGAACTACAAAAAATAAATTTTCATACCCATAAGGGCTGAAACTTTGGATATACAACAGAAGAAAGATTGTCTAGCAGAACCACCTCAAAATCAAGGTTCAAAAGTGATACTTGACCAACATACCACCCAAAAAGGGAACTTCTACACCAAATAAGCCTCCAGAAAATCCTAATTGGACTCTTGATGAAGTTGAAGAAATGCGTAGGGACATAAATTATTTACAAAAGAAGACAATAACAAAATATGAACTACAAGAGATGGAAGATAAGTTGGAGGCAATAAATACTAAGATGGATGGTTTAAAAGAGGAGATCATGGAAGGATTGAAAAATTTCATAATAGAGAGGACACCTGAAAG
>JZKD02S2214957.1:14827-27493 GCA_000966675.3 Picea glauca
AAAGTAGACATGGCAGGGAATTCCATAAGAATAAGACATATTTTGTATGAAAAGCAATGGGAGGATATGAAACAAATCAAGGAGTGTATACGTATACTCCATGATACTTATATCAACATCCAACAACTAGATTATGTTGTGAAACTGGAGTGGAAGACATTGATGGTTACCGAACCCACAGATCTTGAGGTACATGATGTTAATGTCGCACAAGAATATTTTGTGAGTGCATCTATTTTGGCAAGGAAATGGAAGGACAAAATTGAGCAATATGAAAATTCTTGACAACAAGAACAACATATTGTACTAGAGTTGGGTCCTTCATTTGAGGGAGAGTAGAGAAAAGAGGCGAAAGGTTGACTCGAGACAAGTCAAGGATTATGGTCGGGGCCTGTTGGCCCTCTATTTTGAAGAACCAATTTTTCAAATACACAAAGGTTTTGTGGAACCCCATAGCACATTATCATTAGATACAAGTTGTAGAAAGCTAACTGACAGTGCATCGGGAAGAAAAAAGAGTGATGTGTCAGATAGAGGAAGAGGAGGAAAATAATAGAAGCTTCAAGCACAACAAAAGACAAAGAGGAAAGATATAAAATATTCGAGCACATGCTAGAAGGATGCAGAATCAAGAAAGAATAATAGTATAATCAAGAAACCATAATAGTAGAATCAAGAAACCAGAGGAGCATAATCAAGAAAATGATATAAATTGGGGAAAATGTAATGGTTGGGATTTTAGAATGGACATGTATTTTGTTGCATTGTTTTTCTAATATTCCGATTTTGCATTAGTTTAGATTATATTATGTCACTAGGATCTATTTTCCAAGTGAACAACTAATTATGGTTTTTTTGTGTAAGTTGGGATATGCAAGACCTTCCCTATGTTCACCATTCTGAGATATAATAATATAGAAAGGAGTATTTGGGCATAAAAAAAAAATCATTATGGACGAATGATTGGTATTATTTTTGCCTAATATGTCATGTGTTACGTATTTACTAATTTCATTCTTGTTTTAGAAACTTATGTCATTTATGTGTTTACTTTAATGTTGTGCAACATAGGTTGTTCGTTTCCTTTATCGATATAAGGATTATGATTCTATGGTCACTTTACATATAATTATGGAACTATGTTGTAATGTGATATATCTAATGATGCTTCCTCTTTGATTCACTTTATCACAAAAAGTCTCGGTTGTGCTTCAGGTGAGACCTCCTTCTCTTATGGAAGGTTGAATATGCGAGAACAACTAGACTACAACAATACCTTTGTTGGTAACCTTTGATAAATATTGTGTCTAGTTCCATGCCAACACATATCATGGACACAAAGATGAAGTAGACTCTCCAGCAAAACATCCAAATCTATCAGGTCGTCAAAGGAGGGAATTTTGTTTATCAAGGAAAGTGGCACACGAGGAGTCAGATTTAGCTAAAGTTTCCCCATATGATGGAGGAACTTTATGCATTGGATAACATTTATTACTAAGGGAGGATTATTTATATAGGTGGAAATCGATGTCCACTCACATGTTCTATTGACTCAAATTATAGTTTCCATCTTGAAATATTTTCTATAGTTTTTCAGGTCCCAAAATTCGGGGGTCATTTTGAGGCCCTAAATGACATTTGTTTTTACTTTGAAATACCCAATGGATCCCTAATAGGATATATTGGGCCAATAAAAGTGTCTTCTCCTCAACTATACATTTTCGATGGGGTACTAAGTGCCCCAAATTAAGATCGTATGGAAAAGTTGCATCCTCAGGAAGTTGACGTATCAACTAACCCCATTGGGGTCTGTTATCGCATAGTTTGTAGCTTAGGTCATAGGCTAAAGGATAGAGATCAAACTGGCATAACATGAACCTTCCCCACCCAATGTCACCTCAATGGGGAGGTTCTCTCTATTTAGGGTTAGATTTTTAGGGTTTTATCATTTATGATTTACATTAAAAATTCCTTTGGATCCTCATTGTAATCAGTTTCTTGCAAATGATTTTAGTCGACACATCTCTCTTCAGAGATAAACTAACACAATTATATCTAGCTTGGGTGCTTTTCATTTAATAGTATTTTGTATTGCAAACATTCATTAATAGAATTTTATTTTTACTATATGATTATGTTCCTTGCAATATATATGTGTATCTCTGTAAAACACCCAACCCCCTAAGTACCCTTTTAATTGATGGGGTATGTTGGGCCCTTCGTTTTTGGATTTGAAGTTGCGCAAGAAGGACTACAGTCCCAGTTTGGGTTAAACATGAGTTGCACAAGATACATAAAGACATGGACAGTGGAGCTAGTAAAGGAATAGAAATTGGTTGTGAAAAGGGACAGCGCAACACCAGCAAGGCAAAAGCAGTTACAATAGAACAAGAAAGCATGTGAACTCAAAGAAAAAAGATCCTACTCAATTTATATATATGACATGTATACAATTGTAAAAGGGTTCTTGTTGTTGGAAATTGTTGATAGGTTGGGTTTTTTTGTTGTTAGCCAAATATTGTTGGGTTTAGTTGAGAAAAGATTTTGTAATTGTAATCTATATAAAGTTTTGGGTAGATAGATCTCTGCGACAGGAGTCCGGAGCCAGAAGTCTATAATAGAGTACTAGTATCTATGAGAAGTTTTGATCTTAATATATGAAGAAGGACCTAAAATTTTGAATTATAATGTGTCATTATGTGTTTATGTTTATGCATTGTATCTTTAAAATAATCCTTTATGCTTGATAAGCTCCATATGAAATCTATGTGTATGAATTCGTTTCGCAACTTAAGTATCTTTAGTTCCTAGGTGTATGAGCTCAGATTTGTTCTGCAATTAGACTATCCTATGCAATATCATGGTGAATCTTGAAGGTTCTGGGAACCCACCTAAGTATTTTCTTTTCCCTTCCCTATCCTTATGTCTTGGTTTCGCTTTGGGTGAGACTTCTTCTCTTCGGAGGAGATGAAAATGCCAACGCTCTAGACTACACAGTACCTTTTATTGGTAACTTGAGAAGGACCCTTATCTGATCAATTCCACACCAACAAAATGGTTCCTTTGTTGGGACCTACACTAAAAGGGAACCTATAGGGATAATTCTTCCACAGATTGACAGATATAATACTCACCAATGGTGGGATAGAAATAACGACACCTTCATATGGAAAGAAGTGAAGCTAAGAGTAAAATCTATGAAAGATACATGGCAAGTAGTATTTTAATCAGAAATATCATGGTCGATCCTCTTAAGGTTGAGGCGATCGTTCAGTTTCCTCCCCCGTGCACAATACCCTAGCTTCATAGCTTGTAGGGGAAAGAGAAATTTCTTCAACGTTTTGTCACAAATTATGCTGAGATAACTAAAGGTTTTATGCGTCTCTTTAAAAAGGGAGTCCCATTCTATTGGGACAAAGCCGCTCAATGCTCTTTTGAAGCATTGAAATGAACCCTTAGGTCTGCCCCTCTGCTTCGACCCCCTAATTATAACATATATTTATTGTTGTATTTGGTTGTTGCAGAGTCAACCAATGGCATGGTATTGGTTCAAGAGGATGATTTTCTTGAAGACCATGTTATTTATTACCTTAGTCGAGGCCTGGTTAGGCCATAACTCAATTATTCTCACATTGAGAAGATTTCTTTGGTAGCAATGCATGTTGTCCAGCGGTTCCATCATTACATTTTTCTTCACAAGACCATTATCATTGTTGTTGTGAACCCTTTCTAATATGTGTTGACACGATGGGTCATTGGTGGAAAAATCAGTGGATGGATTGTAATCTTCTAGGAATTTGACTTGTATTTTGTTTCCACGAAATCCAAAAATTCGTTGGTCTTTTCCACACTTATTTCAGAACTTTCGGTCGATTCTAGTGATATCACACCGAATAAATTCATGTCAAAGGAGATATTTTTCTAATCGCATCTTTGGACCCCTAGTATGGAGATATACTGGTCTATCTCTAGACTTTGAAGTGCCATGTTTCTGCTTCCCGTGATGAGCGTCGACAAATTCGACATCAGGAATGAAAATATCTCATACTTGATGACATTTTGTATCGTTGAGGTGTAGATTTCATTCTTCGTGGGTGACTTATACATGAAGAATCAGAACTCATTCTGAATGAATTCCACACTGGAGCATGTGGTGGTCATTTTTCTGGGTTGGAAACAACCCAAAATATTCTACGTGTCGGTTACTTATGGCCTACATTAATCAAGGATTGCATTTAGGTGGCCAAGAAGTGCCACCCATGTTAGATATTCTCTCGGACGATGTGGGCACATCTGCTCCCATGTTTCCTGTCATTGTTGTTGGTCCTTTCACCATGTGGGGAATTGATTTCACTACATGTCACCCGGCCTCAACCTGGGGGCATCGTTACATCATCGTAGCGGTAGACTAATTCATGAAGTGGGTCGAATCTATGCAGCATTTAACAATGACGATGAAATAATGACTCTTTTAATTTGTAACCAAATCGTAGCAAGGTTAGACATCCTGAAGGATATTGTCACTGACCATGGCAGTCACTTCCAAAATAAGATAATGACCAAGTTAACATCAAATCTTGGGTTGTGGAAAGAAAAGTTTTCACCTTATTACCCACAAGTGAATGGTCAGGTTGAAGCTATGAATAAGTCCCTCAAGACTATTCTACAACAGACGATCAATTCTGCCAAGTCAAATTGGCATTTGATGTTGTACTCATCGTTGTGGGCCTACTGAACGTATGTGAAGACTTCCACTAGTTTCTCACCTTTTCAACTCATATATGGGCTGGAAGCAGTCTAACCTATTGAGTGTCAGATCCCTTCTCTAATTTTGGCAGTGTAATTACTGTCAGACACTTCACCACTTGAGGAACGCCTACTATATCTCGAGCAGCTTGATGAGCAGCGTCATGATGCAGCCTCGGCCAATGAGGTTCATAAGAAATGATTCAAGTGTCAGTATGATTGGTCCATTCATCCTGAAAAAATTTTTGAAGGAGATATTGTCCTGGTCTACGATTAGAGATACCTTGGGGGTAGGTAAGCTCAAACCCAGGTGGTTAGAACCGTTCATTGTGAAAGAGGTCTTGAAGAAGGGTGCTTACCATCTGGTTGATTTTTAAGGAAATTCCTTGGCAGAGCCTAAAAATGGGCTCTACCTTAAGAATTATTATTCTTAGGTTGGTATTACACATTATTTTGGTCACCTTAGTGATCAACTGACAACATGTGTTCATGTTCCCTGAAAATATTGAAAGAGACTTTCTCCATGAGAAACGTGGTTTGCTTTCCTCTTCCAAAAACCATAACAAGGAAGTTCATCACACCCTGCTATATGCATGGGGTGCAACGATGTCTGATATTCGCACTCTGCCCTAAAACTGGACTATGACATCATCGCATGTTTCTCGTGCATAGGGTGCGGCAATGCTTAAATCCAAGGAAAAGTCAAAATTCATGAATGTTCTAGAAGGGAATCTTCTAGAAGGTGAGGTGGCCTCCGATCAGTTTGGATCTTACTTTCTTCTCTAATTTAGTGGGATCATCCTAATATCCTCACCCATATCTCTTTCACACTATATAAAGATGGATCTCTCATGGAAAAGGCTAAGGTTGAATAGGCTAAGATTTGCATGGAGAGTTCTACTACATATTATGCTTGAGAGCTTTGCTTTAGTTCTTTAAGTAAAATTGTGGATCTTCTTCATTCAAGGCATTGGAGAAAAGTTTTGTGTGTTGAATCAAAGAACCATTGAAATGGGACCTCACAACATCAAGGCATAGGTTGTATTATCCACTTTGCATTTAATTAAATACAACAATACATTTATTCCCTATAGAAGCATCTCGTCTGCTATTGTATAATTCCTTGATATTATGCATAGACGTCATTAGAATATATATATCTTTGTCTCCCCTATTTGTTGGTTTGTGATTCTTGGACATGATTACCATTCTGGAAACTCAAGGAAGGAGCTACAAGGATGACACTAGCGAGGATGAAGCATCGTTTAAAAGGTATGCCACTTGTACCTCACTAAACTAGTTTGTATGACAATGAATTTTAATGTGAAGTATGTATTATGTTTTATTTTGTTCTACTTTCCTGTGGAATTTAGGGATATATGTTTGTGTCTGCACTTACCGATTAGTCCTATAACAAAATTGGTGACCATACTGGGGAAACGACTTTATTTTTGGTTTTTTCCTCTTATTTGATTTTAGCCTACCTTCTTTTGGTTAATTTCATTCTCTAAGTCTGTGGGTGATCCATTTCGAATCTCTGGGTCTGAATGTTCAGTGAGAATTTTTGTATTTGACAAAAAAATTTCTTATGTTTTCATTTTTGTCTATATTATGGGTTTGATTTGGGAATAGTGTTGAAAATGTGCTAATTTTCTTGGATTACGTTTTATTTTCTTCATTACATCTCTGATATGATTTGATAAAGAAATAATTGAAGTCATTCTTCTTTTTAGTAGTCTTTTACAAGAAAATTGTTGCATTCAAAATATTTGTTAAAAGAGAAATTGGAAAATTTTGTAGTTTTTGATTATTTGGAATCTTTTTCATTCAAAAATTGAGAAATTGTGTTCCGTAGCCTTTGTATTTCAAAAAGAGACACATTCTCCCTACTGTAATTAGATTTCATCGAATTAAAAGATTGCATATCATCTCTTCTTGCATTTTATTGGTTCAAGGTCACACACGTCATCAGTTTCATTTTCGTTTCCCTTTTGAGTAAGCAACAACCTTTAAAATACAATGCAATTTTAAAAAATTATTAGCAACTTTTAATTTCTAGAAATTCTCTACACCAACTTTAGCTAGGATAGAAATTTGGAATAGGTTGTAAGGAACACTCTCCAAAGAATTAAAACACACATTAGTATCTTGTGGTAGGGAGAGTTCAAATACACTTTCTACATTTTGTCCTAGGAAGCCCTTCTAACACAAGGGTCAGTCATAAGGTCGCACTAGGAATGGAAAAGTTAATCACCCTACTTTGTTGGTCTTAGTGTAGATATTGCGCGTATTATTGGGAGTCACTTGAGAATAAAATCTTGTCGAGACCTCATCGAGTTGATTTCGGGCTTAGATACCCTACCTTTGCATGTGGATCAGACTGTCGATTGTTTTTCCCAGGCATCATTGTTGTAATTGGTAACCTTAGTGACCTATATCTTTAGGGTATTCACACAAGGTGACTATGGAGGAGAAAGTCTTCACTGTACCTGGAATCAGCGTTGGCCAAACTCACTCAGGCTCCTTGGAGGGTATACCCACGATTATGTGTGGGAGCTTACACCAAGGTGTAAGTCCATTAAGCAAGTCATCAATGTACCTTTTCCACCCAATTTACCCTAGCCCCTTCTTGTTTTGATTTCACGACGTTGGATTTCATCACCAACTAGTGACTTCGAAATAAGAAGGTTTGTTTGCGTTCTTGATTTCTATATTTTATTAGTGAGTTCCATTTTTTTCTCTAGTTGGCCATAGATTTGTTTCGTTCTTTATTTGGTGCGACCAACATCGTCCCTCATCATTCACATAGGTTGCAAGGGCTACCTCTGGAATATCTAGAAGATTACGTTCATTTTCTTCCTAACTCACCATAGGGTTCTCCTGAAGGAGCAGTCAATAATGATGTAGCCTCTGATATTGGAAGTTCAACTCCATTAGAGGATTCAATACTTCTCGTAAATCCATTATTGAGTGTTGCACAATATCCACATTTGCTCTATATAAATTCATCGGAATACATTGTTGTTGATGAGTATGTTGAAATACCTAGTAGACCTCATACCAAGTCTAGTGTAGACGATCCATTTTTTCAAATTCAGTCATTTAGAACTTGTAAAACACCCACGGTGGGGACTCAAATTTTCTCTCTTCTTAGGAGAATCAATACCCTCATTTTGGGTCTCTATTCCATTCTTCTCTTCCTAGTCTTTCCAGCTTCAATCTCCATGCTCTAAAATGAGCTCAGAGCTGGAATATATTCTCTCCCGATTTCTTCGGGTTCTTTCATCCCCCTATACTTGCATATGATCATGGGATATGACTAGACTCCAAGACAACATGCACCAAGACATCCACCACATGAATCCTCTAGAGTGTAAAACCTTCGAAGTTCACGATACGATGTCACGTGTCCTCAGGGATTTCAACGACTTTGATTTACTTCGGGAGTTTCAAAAATTCCTACACCTTTTTCCCTCGAAGTACTATGTACCTGAAGTTACAGATCAAGTGCCACACGTCCATCTAAATCAACGGCTTGGATCCACTTTGGGACTTCGACATTCGGGAGTCCTGAATGCTCACACCACCTTTTCTCCCAAAGTGTTTTATTTCGAAGTTAAGGATCATACGCCAAGCATCCCTCTCATTCAATGGTGGGGATCCACTTTGGGCATCCCTCTAGTCTGCGTTTCTTTCTCCCCACTTATGAAGTATGCGATCTACTGACGCGTGTCTCCCACGGATCAATGACTATAAATTACTTCCGCTCTTCAGGATTCAGGAGTTTCAACCTCTCCCAACTCGCTTTCTCCAGGAGTGATTTCACCTGAAGTCGACAATTTTTTGATGCATGTCTCTCTCAAATCGACGGTCATTATTTACTTAGGGAGTTCTCAACTCACATGAACCCACTTTCCTCTAAAGTGGCTATATCCCGAAATGGAAGATATGCTTACACCTGTCCTCAGTTGACAGATGACTCAGATGAACATCGACTCTTCGGCCTTCAGAGTTCTTGTTCAACACATCCCATTTTCTCCCAAAGTGATTTCACCCAAAGTGCAGGATCTGACAACACCTATCCCTTTGGCTTGGACAAATCAGATATGCTTCGGCTCTTCATCTTGTAACTTTTGTTCAAGGATCCTTTGGATCCGAGTGTGTGCCACTCCAAGAGGGACACCTAGAAACCTCGTCACTCAACACATGTGATCCCACAGGATCTTGAAGTTGATACTCACATCCCCACGGTCAAATGGTCATGAGGGATCCTAAGGTGCTACCAAAACTCTGTCCTCCTAAAGTTGTCAATGTTGGACTGACTATATTGTAGATCCAACAGTCGA
Organism: Picea glauca; assembly: GCA_000966675.3. NCBI lineage: Eukaryota > Viridiplantae > Streptophyta > Pinopsida > Pinales > Pinaceae > Picea > Picea glauca. The sequence continues at coordinate 23,920 of JZKD02S2214957.1, forward strand.
GATAGTTCCCAGGCATCCTCAGATCTATGGCCCAGATTAACTTCGGGACTTTGGGAGGTTTCACCTCCTGTGCAACGAATATGCTCGAGTTGCCGGACCCGCAAAGTCCGAAGGGTTCTAAGGGTTAACACCCACATTATTTCTCCATATCCAATGATCGTGAATAACTTTGGCCTCTCCCTAACTATTCTCATCCATTTGTCTTATAAACAAAAGTATCTCTCCTTTCAGGACTTAAATCTCGCTATCTTACCTGATATTTTCCAACTCCTTAAGTACCTGGGTAATTTGCACTAGTTCTCCTGAACTTAACAATTACATAAATCCTCCACGCACCTCTTGCGTTCATCTATAAACTCTATAACTAAAGGGTTTCATGATCCCTACATGCCTCATAGAGGTTCTGTGCACACATGCACTACCTCTCCTTAGATTTGACCGATCCCTTCCTTCAGAACGACTCGGAGTGTCAACATGCACACATGAGGCTATACCCAAAGTCAATGAATACATAGTTCATTTATTTTAACTTGAGCCACCACAGGTCTCATGCATTTACGTGTACAAGCCAAAGAATTTATTATTTCCTTAAATACACAATTAGGCAGAATTGAAGGGATATGGTATAAATCATTAGAAAAACATATCCATCTCTGCAACATTCATAGGATATCCAAATTTAATTCACAATTATCTAAATACACAATATATTTGATTACTTATCTATTACAAGATGTATCCTACTAACTGACTATGGGTGCTCATCCTTCCACCCAACCATAGGCTCAGAGGCATTCATTCTTAGCGCTCTGGCCACCCTCGTTCCAAGCCATGATATCACCAGGGAATTTATGCTAATTCTCATCGATCCTTTATCTTTCACATCTTCTACGAGGTTTACCAGATGCTTCCCCAGCATCAAGCTTGTGGCCTTCTACTCAGGTCCCATTCTATGCATACTCTCAGAGATATCTCTCTCTAACATGGCCTCAATGAGGTTTATCAGATGTTTTCTTTGCATCAATCTCGTGGCCCTCTGCTCTTTCTCTACTGGAATTTTTCTCGCATTCTCCACTCTCCTCTTTACATTCCCTTGCATTCCTTTCACACACATCCCTCCTATCATGTTCCTTCTATCAGAAGGAAACTCAAGTCATCCTGGTCTACTAGAACCAGTGGTACTTCAGGCTGACATTCTGCAACTAGACCATGCTTCCATTCATGGCGGTGGTTGATAATTCAACCACTGGTCCTTTCTTCATTAAATGATTTGTTTCCTTGCGATCCAAAGAAGGTTTATTATACTCATCAAAGGGAAATTTGGGGTTATTTGATATAATGAACCCTCTCTTATAGTTTTCACATTCTTTCCTTTAGTGATATCATGGCCAGTACTTTCAAGGCTTCACTCCCACAGTCAGTTATTGGTAACTCAAACAATAATACATTTGCACTGTTCCCATGCCACAACATGGTAATCCTAATTAATGATTAATTACTCGTTGGGGGAAACATGGGTGTTACAATCCCCCCACTTAAAAGGAACACCGTCCTCGGTGTCTTAGTAACACATGTCATGCCTTTCTCATTTAGCCACTTTAGAAGTATTGACCTTCTTTCTCGGTCAGGTCATTTTTAAGACCCTTAATATTTGTCACCTACTTTCAATAATTCTTGGACAACAAGCACATTAATTATATTCACATGTGAAAACATTTTACTGTTGCATAAAAATTTCTAGGAAAATTTCATAATCTAGCACAATAATTATCTGCACAGTTTGTGGATTTGTATACACATGGTTTTCTAGTTATCTAGGCTCACTGTTTTCCCTTGACATACCCATTATGTGCATGATCCCAATAGTTTACAAGAACTATCAAATTCTCCTCTTCCTTGTGGTCACTTACCCTTTAGGCCCAGGCTCAGGTATCCCCTTCTCTGTTATATAGTTCTTCAGGTAATCCATCTTGCCTTGTCAAGGTTTTCTCGCACAAGAATAACTATCCATCATGTGCATGATCCCAATCAATTTTTTACAAGAAATATAAAGGTATCCTCTTCCTTGTGGTCACTCACCCTCTAGGCATAGGCTTAGGCATCCCCTTCTCTATTATGCAGTTCCTTGGGTGATCCATCTTGCCTTGCCCATGTTTTCTTTCTCATGAATAATTCCAGAGACTTTATCGATCCTTATAGTTTAGGAATCCCTCAGACTTTCTCTGCCAAGGCATCCCTTCAGCTTGTGTTACTTCAACACAACATATTCTAGGCAATCATGGCTTACCACGGGGTTCTCATGGCTCAATAGTAGCCATTTTTCATGCTTTTACATCTTGACAGCCTTCATCTGTTCTTTTTGGATAGATCTTTTCTTCTCACCCATATCAGAGGCATACATAAATTCATGAGACATCATCATAAATTTTAAATTCAAAATTTTCTTCTAAATATGTCACCCACAGAGTTCCAAATTCCACATTTTGTTTTCATATTTGTTCTGCATAGGAACCAAATTCATAATTATGGTGTTATAACCCTAATTTTCACCAGACATACTTACCTGGCATCAGGCCATCTCAGATTCCTTCTTTGCCAAAACACTAATGAACAACTCTTCTTAAAAAAAACCTTTTATAAAGGCCCACATGCCCTACTCCATTACTGCATGCCTGTACACGCTAGCTGCTTCAATACAGCCCGCGTGTACCTACAAAATCATGGAAAAAAGGAAAGTTGTTGACGAAACACACATATTTGGGAAAGTTAACTAAATCTTTCGGCCATGCATGGTCGGTCTTTTGACCAAATACCTAGCTCCTTCTAGCTTATAAAAGAATGGGTAAGGGTCCCATTTGAAAAAGGAAAAATCATAGTAAAGAGACTATACCCAATTGAGCATTCCCCTTGTCCCAACCTTTAGCCATCCTTGTGCAAAGAGAAGTATAGATCAAAGTAGTTGGAGGACAGTTGAAGAGGAGCCCAGGACCAGGTTCGTGGAGCATTGGTCGGCTTCATCATTGTAAGTTGCTTTAGTGAAGTTAATTATAAAGAAGTACTTTTCCCGTCCCACCATATGATGTTTTCATTGTTTATTTTGTACATGTTGATTAAATCACTAACCCATTAATCTGTAGATCAAATGCATGTGGAATTCTTTTTTTGTCCTTTGTGAATGCAGGTCAGCCTTGGGAGGAGAGTTACAGTCAAAGAGCGACCAAGCGTGAAGAGTGATCGATATCAAATGCCTGAAATAAGGTATGTTCAAATAATCTTTTTAACTACGTATTTGCTTAAGAATAATGGGGATTAGGTCCGGGATGACGGTAAAAAGTAGGAATCTTTAGGTCTTTTCTACATGCATGATAAAACCCTAAGTGCTAGTTTGTAAAGGGATTTCCCACTCACAGCATATGGGACTTTCCTTCCCATAGCAGTTTGGCTCAGCAGGCAATTGGTATTCCTTATGGGCTTACAACACTGCCATATCCAATACCCCTTTTCTTCCCTCACTTTCAACTTCAATCAGCCAAACAAATTGTTAGTTTCCCATGCACATATATTTTCATTGCAC